>JAHUYU010002754.1:0-15714 GCA_030439765.1 Tripidium arundinaceum | reverse complement strand
GCTCATAGGTATCTGAACTTTCCAGGTATTTCCCATATGGAGTAAATGGAATGCTTGCTGGATCAGCAACTGTTTTCTTTGCATACATAGGCTTTGATACAGTCGCTAGTACAGCTGAAGAGGTTAGGAAAGTCCCATCTGCCAGAGATGTGCGCTTCTTTTACAAGAGTTATTCGTTTTTACCCCCTATTGACCCCTGCAGGTAAAGAATCCACAGAGAGATCTGCCATTGGGAATTGGAGTAGCGTTGGCTATTTGTTGTGCGTTGTATATGGCTGTTTCTGTCGTTATTGTTGGGCTGGTACCGTATTTCGCCATGGACCCAGATACTCCTATTTCATCTGCCTTTGCAAAACATGGAATGCAATGGGCCATGTAAGTCCTGTCATTTTGTTTAACCCCTTGCGTATACCAGTCATCGGCTTACAGACTTTACCACCTAATTTTAGGTATGTTGTGACAAGTGGTGCTGTTCTTGCACTCTGCTCGACCTTGATGGGTTCACTTCTTCCACAGGTATACACTGCTAAAAGCATACTATGACTTACTCCTGATGACACCCAGTGGCTGAAAATGCAATGGAATTTGAGTTGATCTTAGTGCATGTGCTTCTCATTCTACTGACAGTCACTCTGCAATAAGTCGTGAACCTTGCCTTGTAACTGGCCAAAACTGATTTGCTCCAGACCCTTATCGTAAAATATGTTTGTTCTTCAATTAGCACCTTGGATTCCATGTTTAACTCAACATTATCCATCAATTGCATTGAACCCCATTCGTTCATTTTCAATTAAATCCCATTCAACTAATGCTGCAATGAGATTTGCCATGCCACATCTGTGAGCGAAGATGTAGGCATGTAGTACTATGGCGTACCACATCAGCTCTAGGTAGATGATATTTTAATACTTTGTGTCATTATGATTTGAATTGTTATTCTCGCAGCCTAGAATACTTATGGCCATGGCACGAGATGGTCTGTTGCCATCCTTCTTCTCTGATGTTAACAAGCAAACTCAAGTACCTGTTAAGAGCACAATTGTGACTGGCATCTGTGCTGCTGCTCTGGCTTTTGCAATGGATGTTTCACAGTTAGCAGGAATGGTAAGGAACCAGCTATCTGTGGTTGTTTGTATAATCATAGCCATTTTTACAATGGATTATGGAAGAGAAACTTCCTGCAGGACTGTACATGCATGCAAGCGTTACAAATCATTTAAGGTGGAGTGAAATAAAAATTATGTTCTTTTGGTGCAGGTCAGTGTAGGCACACTCCTTGCATTCACCATAGTTGCTGTCTCGATCTTGATACTCAGATATGTCCCTCCAGATGAGGTCCCTTTGCCACCCTCTATGCAACAATCATTCCGTTTGAACCAGGAATGCGATGAGGAAACGGACAGGGGCCTTCTTGGAGTTGGGAACTGTAACTTGTCTCAGACAAAGGATGTGATTGTGGTAGTAGAATCAGTGAAGGACCCTCTCATTGATAAAAGACTGCATAAAGGTAATACAAATTTGCTTTCGTGGTTTTATTCAATTTCGTTGTTCCACAACAGATACATTTTACTTCAGCTAGCTAACTAGAATGAATTTCCATGTTAATTCTTTAGGCAAGATGGATGAGACGAAACGCCGAAAGATAGCCTCTTTAAGTGTAGGGTCTGTTTGTGTAGGGGTTCTGATCCTCACATCTTCAGCCTCTGCCACATGGTTGCCTTTGTGAGTACCATATGACTCTGTCTGAAAGGATAGGCTCCTTCAATTGGTCACTTTATGATTTATCACATTAACGTACATAGAAAAACTCATTGTCCTAACAAAAGTATCTTGCCCTATATCAGTCTCCCGATATGTATTGGCTGCATCATTGGAGTTGTGCTCCTTCTGGCTGGCCTCAGCTTGCTCTCCTGGATCGACCAAGATGCTGGCAGGCACTCTTTTGGTCATTCCGGAGGTACTGCTAACAAATTTACATAACCCTGCCTACCAGTATATTTGAACTAAACAGTACATATCTGTGATTTGTTTTCTGCAGGATTCACATGCCCTTTTGTTCCAGTGCTACCAGTTTTGTGTATCCTGATAAATACGTATCTGTTGATAAACCTGGGGTTAGTGTCGAATCTATTATTCTGTTTCGATGGAAATACTAGTTGTAAATGACTGACTTGCCTTCTCTCTCTGTGATTAATCTGAATTGCTCATTTTCGCATGTGTTCTTCAGTGGTGACACATGGATGAGAGTTGGCATATGGCTGCTGATGGGTGTTCTTGTGTATGTTTTCTACGGACGAACCCACAGCTCCCTAACAGATGTCGTCTACGTTCCGGTAGCGCAAGCTGATGAGATATACAGGAGTTCATCAGGATATGTATCATAGAAAAGAACAGCCGCAGTCATGTGACATGATAGAGTCACAGAAAGACCGACCGGATGATATTTACTTAAAAGGTGGTTGGCCATCGATAATTGGTTATCAGCCAGGAAAGACGGGAACTGACTGCTATTTCTTTCATGCTTGGCCAACAAGATCTCGTGGATGCAACTTTGCAAGATATATGCTGTTCACGAGCCAGGTCAATTTACACATTGTTGGAGTGTGTGTAGATGTGGTGTATATAAACCCAATTGGGTGGAATATGTGATACATAATTTGTGTAATTCATGTAAAGCCCTTTGTACTGAAATGTGAGGGCATTCAAAGGACCTATTGAAACAGTACACGAATGGCAAAAGAAGCCACCTTTTTTTTATATCATATATATGTCATCAACAAACATTCTCTTCAAGATTTTGTTTAGTTGCAGATTTGACCTTGGTCAGTGGGTTAAAGGGTGTACTTTTTTTTCCCTCGAACAACTGTGTGACTATTTTAGGGATAAAAAGTCCACTACACAAGTCATAATTGTGATGGTTTAAATTCATTACTCAGAACTTGCCGTCTATATTTGTGGCCTTCACCTTATTCAGCTGATGTTGGTGTATCTCAAAAATCTCGAAGTGGTCTATGCTATAAAATGGTTTGGCACTACTTGTTGTTCTAGACCATAAGCATATGTATAAGCCATTGCCCTCAAACCCATGGAGCAGAGCAGGTAAGATCGCAATCTTTTGTGCCTAAAACCTTGTATGTAGGCACGGCCTGCCTGCCTGCTACTAGTAGCCAAAAAAAAATTGTATGTACGATAGTATGAGTTCTATCCCTAGATTGAATCTGACTTAGGACCAAGGTACTAAATAGTGTTCATAACGGCTGCAATAGTAGTAGCGGTCCCTTGCCACTACCTAGGGCTCTACCGTTACCGCTACGACGTAGCGGTTTGAATATAGCGGATTAGAACTTAGCGTCCGCTATTTGACGCAGCAAGCCGCTATAGCGGCCATTATTTGACACAACAGTTCGCTATAGCAACCTAATTATTAATTTAAGATATATTTGATCGAGAATTGACTCTTCGAATACAGCTAAATACTTATTTATACTATTTAAGTTTTATGTTTATTAGTCTATCATTGATTTGTATTTAGTTGATTTTTTAATATGTAAGAAAGTCATTTTCAAGATATATATATACCTAAATTATACAAGATTATTAGATAATGTTATTGGAACTTAGCGTCCGCTAACCGCAATCCACGATATAGATGTCAATCCGCTACGAACCCGCTATCCGCTATTTGTTAGCTTGCTTGGGATTCATTTGGCCGTGGTAGTGACTTCCACCATGAACATAATCCGGTAAAACACATGATATTTTTTTTAAACCACAATAAATATCTAAAGTTTTAAAAATTATGAGAAAACCTTAGAAAAATAGCGGTAATGAGAAACCCAAATAAAATATTTAGAGTTCATGAATAACATATCTAGAAGTTTCTAAAAACTAGATTTATCCCTAGGAATATGAAAAAATCTCTAAATTTTCTGAAACATTCTAATTGGTGTCTAAACACGTCTAAAAAATCCATAAAATAAATTATGAAATTCAACTAGCATGTAACAAATGCATTCATGCTTGTCGCATCTTGTGTTTTGTTGTAGGAAACTTTCAAAATGCAAACTGATATTGATTAGAATGTTTTAGGGATTATCCAGATTTTTTTAGTTATTTTCATTTTTCTACTAAATCCAAAATGTGGAAACTTCTAGAGATATCCTCACCAACTCTAAATATTTTTTTGGTTGTTACTGTCCCAATCTATTTCTAGAGTTCTTTCAGAATTTTTAGAAGCTTAGAGATATTTTCATGGTTCAAAAAAAATATCATGTGTTTTACCGGATTATGTTCATGGTGGAAGTCACTACCACGGCCAAATGAATCCCAAGCAAGCTAACAAATAGCGGATAGCGGGTTCGTAGCGGATTGACATCTATATCGTGGATTGCGGTTAGCGGACGCTAAGTTCCAATAACATTATCTAATAATCTTGTATAATTTAGGTATATATATATCTTGAAAATGACTTTCTTACATATTAAAAAATCAACTAAATACAAATCAATGATAGACTAATAAACATAAAACTTAAATAGTATAAATAAGTATTTAGCTGTATTCGAAGAGTCAATTCTCGATCAAATATATCTTAAATTAATAATTAGGTTGCTATAGCGAACTGTTGTGTCAAATAATGGCCGCTATAGCGGCTTGCTGCGTCAAATAGCGGACGCTAAGTTCTAATCCGCTATATTCAAACCGCTACGTCGTAGCGGTAACGGTAGAGCCCTAGGTAGTGGCAAGGGACCGCTACTACTATTGCAGCCGTTATGAACACTATTTAGTACCTTGGTCCTAAGTCAGATTCAATCTAGGGATAGAACTCATACTATCGTACATACAATTTTTTTTTGGCTACTAGTAGCAGGCAGGCAGGCCGTGCCTAACATACAAGGTTTTAGGCACAAAAGATTGCGATCTTACCTGCTCTGCTCCATGGGTTTGAGGGCAATGGCTTATACATATGCTTATGGTCTAGAACAACAAGTAGTGCCAAACCATTTTATAGCATAGACCACTTCGAGATTTTTGAGATACACCAACATCAGCTGAATAAGGTGAAGGCCACAAATATAGACGGCAAGTTCTGAGTAATGAATTTAAACCATCACAATTATGACTTGTGTAGTGGACTTTTTATCCCTAAAATAGTCACACAGTTGTTCGAGGGAAAAAAAAGTACACCCTTTAACCCACTGACCAAGGTCAAATCTGCAACTAAACAAAATCTTGAAGAGAATGTTTGTTGATGACATATATATGATATAAAAAAAAGGTGGCTTCTTTTGCCATTCGTGTACTGTTTCAATAGGTCCTTTGAATGCCCTCACATTTCAGTACAAAGGGCTTTACATGAATTACACAAATTATGTATCACATATTCCACCCAATTGGGTTTATATACACCACATCTACACACACTCCAACAATGTGTAAATTGACCTGGCTCGTGAACAGCATATATCTTGCAAAGTTGCATCCACGAGATCTTGTTGGCCAAGCATGAAAGAAATAGCAGTCAGTTCCCGTCTTTCCTGGCTGATAACCAATTATCGATGGCCAACCACCTTTTAAGTAAATATCATCCGGTCGGTCTTTCTGTGACTCTATCATGTCACATGACTGCGGCTGTTCTTTTCTATGATACATATCCTGATGAACTCCTGTATATCTCATCAGCTTGCGCTACCGGAACGTAGACGACATCTGTTAGGGAGCTGTGGGTTCGTCCGTAGAAAACATACACAAGAACACCCATCAGCAGCCATATGCCAACTCTCATCCATGTGTCACCACTGAAGAACACATGCGAAAATGAGCAATTCAGATTAATCACAGAGAGAGAAGGCAAGTCAGTCATTTACAACTAGTATTTCCATCGAAACAGAATAATAGATTCGACACTAACCCCAGGTTTATCAACAGATACGTATTTATCAGGATACACAAAACTGGTAGCACTGGAACAAAAGGGCATGTGAATCCTGCAGAAAACAAATCACAGATATGTACTGTTTAGTTCAAATATACTGGTAGGCAGGGTTATGTAAATTTGTTAGCAGTACCTCCGGAATGACCAAAAGAGTGCCTGCCAGCATCTTGGTCGATCCAGGAGAGCAAGCTGAGGCCAGCCAGAAGGAGCACAACTCCAATGATGCAGCCAATACATATCGGGAGACTGATATAGGGCAAGATACTTTTGTTAGGACAATGAGTTTTTCTATGTACGTTAATGTGATAAATCATAAAGTGACCAATTGAAGGAGCCTATCCTTTCAGACAGAGTCATATGGTACTCACAAAGGCAACCATGTGGCAGAGGCTGAAGATGTGAGGATCAGAACCCCTACACAAACAGACCCTACACTTAAAGAGGCTATCTTTCGGCGTTTCGTCTCATCCATCTTGCCTAAAGAATTAACATGGAAATTCATTCTAGTTAGCTAGCTGAAGTAAAATGTATCTGTTGTGGAACAACGAAATTGAATAAAACCACGAAAGCAAATTTGTATTACCTTTATGCAGTCTTTTATCAATGAGAGGGTCCTTCACTGATTCTACTACCACAATCACATCCTTTGTCTGAGACAAGTTACAGTTCCCAACTCCAAGAAGGCCCCTGTCCGTTTCCTCATCGCATTCCTGGTTCAAACGGAATGATTGTTGCATAGAGGGTGGCAAAGGGACCTCATCTGGAGGGACATATCTGAGTATCAAGATCGAGACAGCAACTATGGTGAATGCAAGGAGTGTGCCTACACTGACCTGCACCAAAAGAACATAATTTTTATTTCACTCCACCTTAAATGATTTGTAACGCTTGCATGCATGTACAGTCCTGCAGGAAGTTTCTCTTCCATAATCCATTGTAAAAATGGCTATGATTATACAAACAACCACAGATAGCTGGTTCCTTACCATTCCTGCTAACTGTGAAACATCCATTGCAAAAGCCAGAGCAGCAGCACAGATGCCAGTCACAATTGTGCTCTTAACAGGTACTTGAGTTTGCTTGTTAACATCAGAGAAGAAGGATGGCAACAGACCATCTCGTGCCATGGCCATAAGTATTCTAGGCTGCGAGAATAACAATTCAAATCATAATGACACAAAGTATTAAAATATCATCTACCTAGAGCTGATGTGGTACGCCATAGTACTACATGCCTACATCTTCGCTCACAGATGTGGCATGGCAAATCTCATTGCAGCATTAGTTGAATGGGATTTAATTGAAAATGAACGAATGGGGTTCAATGCAATTGATGGATAATGTTGAGTTAAACATGGAATCCAAGGTGCTAATTGAAGAACAAACATATTTTACGATAAGGGTCTGGAGCAAATCAGTTTTGGCCAGTTACAAGGCAAGGTTCACGACTTATTGCAGAGTGACTGTCAGTAGAATGAGAAGCACATGCACTAAGATCAACTCAAATTCCATTGCATTTTCAGCCACTGGGTGTCATCAGGAGTAAGTCATAGTATGCTTTTAGCAGTGTATACCTGTGGAAGAAGTGAACCCATCAAGGTCGAGCAGAGTGCAAGAACAGCACCACTTGTCACAACATACCTAAAATTAGGTGGTAAAGTCTGTAAGCCGATGACTGGTATACGCAAGGGGTTAAACAAAATGACAGGACTTACATGGCCCATTGCATTCCATGTTTTGCAAAGGCAGATGAAATAGGAGTATCTGGGTCCATGGCGAAATACGGTACCAGCCCAACAATAACGACAGAAACAGCCATATACAACGCACAACAAATAGCCAACGCTACTCCAATTCCCAATGGCAGATCTCTCTGTGGATTCTTTACCTGCAGGGGTCAATAGGGGGTAAAAACGAATAACTCTTGTAAAAGAAGCGCACATCTCTGGCAGATGGGACTTTCCTAACCTCTTCAGCTGTACTAGCGACTGTATCAAAGCCTATGTATGCAAAGAAAACAGTTGCTGATCCAGCAAGCATTCCATTTACTCCATATGGGAAATACCTGGAAAGTTCAGATACCTATGAGCACACCACTAATGAAATCCCCCAATAGAAAGGAAGCACCAGGTCTTTATGCATTACCCATCAGAAACCTTGTAGCCGACCCATCCTATTTGGAAGCCAATATAACTACCAGCTACAATAACAAATATAGACGGCAAGTTCTGAGTAATGAATTTAAACCATCACAATTATGACTTGTGTAGTGGACTTTTTATCCCTAAAATAGTCACACAGTTGTTCGAGGGAAAAAAAAGTACACCCTTTAACCCACTGACCAAGGTCAAATCTGCAACTAAACAAAATCTTGAAGAGAATGTTTGTTGATGACATATATATGATATAAAAAAAAGGTGGCTTCTTTTGCCATTCGTGTACTGTTTCAATAGGTCCTTTGAATGCCCTCACATTTCAGTACAAAGGGCTTTACATGAATTACACAAATTATGTATCACATATTCCACCCAATTGGGTTTATATACACCACATCTACACACACTCCAACAATGTGTAAATTGACCTGGCTCGTGAACAGCATATATCTTGCAAAGTTGCATCCACGAGATCTTGTTGGCCAAGCATGAAAGAAATAGCAGTCAGTTCCCGTCTTTCCTGGCTGATAACCAATTATCGATGGCCAACCACCTTTTAAGTAAATATCATCCGGTCGGTCTTTCTGTGACTCGATCATGCACATGATAATCAGTCGATTGGGTTCATGAATCAATGCAAAGACGTCAAAAACGTTTTTTTTCTCTAAAAAGCGTCATGCGAATTAGAGACGAACAGCAAAATGTGAAGGATTATCAAAGACGTAGCACTACTGGTCTGCTGCCAATAATATCTTCGGTGAAACTGGATAATTAATATATATATTAACATATTATCTGCCACAGGCTACAGCCACGCCCTATACGCGTGGAACACGTGAGCAAGATCCGCTCGTCATCCCTGATTCATTCCGGGGCCCTATCATTTTGGTTTCTTATTTTTTTATATAATAAAATGTGTGGCTATTAGGCTATCTGATTATTGTATAATCCTGTCAAAGTGAACATTTTCCCTTGCTTTGTTAGACGTGCTGATGGAAATAGGAGTATATTCAAGTTTATCAATGTACTAATTAATCTATCGTCATATGAAACAATGTTGACCGGAAAACATTTGTTATCATGTGATTTGTTTTTCCTGAAAAAAATAAGAAACCAAAATGATAGGGCCCCGGAATGAATCAGGGATGACGAGCGGATCTTGCTCACGTGTTCCACGCGTATAGGGCGTGGCTGTAGCCTGTGGCAGATAATATGTTAATATATATATTAATTATCCAGTTTCACCGAAGATATTATTGGCAGCAGACCAGTAGTGCTACGTCTTTGATAATCCTTCACATTTTGCTGTTCGTCTCTAATTCGCATGACGCTTTTTAGAGAAAAAAAACGTTTTTGACGTCTTTGCATTGATTCATGAACCCAATCGACTGATTATCATGTGCATGATCGAGTCACAGAAAGACCGACCGGATGATATTTACTTAAAAGGTGGTTGGCCATCGATAATTGGTTATCAGCCAGGAAAGACGGGAACTGACTGCTATTTCTTTCATGCTTGGCCAACAAGATCTCGTGGATGCAACTTTGCAAGATATATGCTGTTCACGAGCCAGGTCAATTTACACATTGTTGGAGTGTGTGTAGATGTGGTGTATATAAACCCAATTGGGTGGAATATGTGATACATAATTTGTGTAATTCATGTAAAGCCCTTTGTACTGAAATGTGAGGGCATTCAAAGGACCTATTGAAACAGTACACGAATGGCAAAAGAAGCCACCTTTTTTTATATCATATATATGTCATCAACAAACATTCTCTTCAAGATTTTGTTTAGTTGCAGATTTGACCTTGGTCAGTGGGTTAAAGGGTGTACTTTTTTTTCCCTCGAACAACTGTGTGACTATTTTAGGGATAAAAAGTCCACTACACAAGTCATAATTGTGATGGTTTAAATTCATTACTCAGAACTTGCCGTCTATATTTGTTATTGTAGCTGGTAGTTATATTGGCTTCCAAATAGGATGGGTCGGCTACAAGGTTTCTGATGGGTAATGCATAAAGACCTGGTGCTTCCTTTCTATTGGGGGATTTCATTAGTGGTGTGCTCATAGGTATCTGAACTTTCCAGGTATTTCCCATATGGAGTAAATGGAATGCTTGCTGGATCAGCAACTGTTTTCTTTGCATACATAGGCTTTGATACAGTCGCTAGTACAGCTGAAGAGGTTAGGAAAGTCCCATCTGCCAGAGATGTGCGCTTCTTTTACAAGAGTTATTCGTTTTTACCCCTATTGACCCCTGCAGGTAAAGAATCCACAGAGAGATCTGCCATTGGGAATTGGAGTAGCGTTGGCTATTTGTTGTGCGTTGTATATGGCTGTTTCTGTCGTTATTGTTGGGCTGGTACCGTATTTCGCCATGGACCCAGATACTCCTATTTCATCTGCCTTTGCAAAACATGGAATGCAATGGGCCATGTAAGTCCTGTCATTTTGTTTAACCCCTTGCGTATACCAGTCATCGGCTTACAGACTTTACCACCTAATTTTAGGTATGTTGTGACAAGTGGTGCTGTTCTTGCACTCTGCTCGACCTTGATGGGTTCACTTCTTCCACAGGTATACACTGCTAAAAGCATACTATGACTTACTCCTGATGACACCCAGTGGCTGAAAATGCAATGGAATTTGAGTTGATCTTAGTGCATGTGCTTCTCATTCTACTGACAGTCACTCTGCAATAAGTCGTGAACCTTGCCTTGTAACTGGCCAAAACTGATTTGCTCCAGACCCTTATCGTAAAATATGTTTGTTCTTCAATTAGCACCTTGGATTCCATGTTTAACTCAACATTATCCATCAATTGCATTGAACCCCATTCGTTCATTTTCAATTAAATCCCATTCAACTAATGCTGCAATGAGATTTGCCATGCCACATCTGTGAGCGAAGATGTAGGCATGTAGTACTATGGCGTACCACATCAGCTCTAGGTAGATGATATTTTAATACTTTGTGTCATTATGATTTGAATTGTTATTCTCGCAGCCTAGAATACTTATGGGCCATGGCACGAGATGGTCTGTTGCCATCCTTCTTCTCTGATGTTAACAAGCAAACTCAAGTACCTGTTAAGAGCACAATTGTGACTGGCATCTGTGCTGCTGCTCTGGCTTTTGCAATGGATGTTTCACAGTTAGCAGGAATGGTAAGGAACCAGCTATCTGTGGTTGTTTGTATAATCATAGCCATTTTTACAATGGATTATGGAAGAGAAACTTCCTGCAGGACTGTACATGCATGCAAGCGTTACAAATCATTTAAGGTGGAGTGAAATAAAAATTATGTTCTTTTGGTGCAGGTCAGTGTAGGCACACTCCTTGCATTCACCATAGTTGCTGTCTCGATCTTGATACTCAGATATGTCCCTCCAGATGAGGTCCCTTTGCCACCCTCTATGCAACAATCATTCCGTTTGAACCAGGAATGCGATGAGGAAACGGACAGGGGCCTTCTTGGAGTTGGGAACTGTAACTTGTCTCAGACAAAGGATGTGATTGTGGTAGTAGAATCAGTGAAGGACCCTCTCATTGATAAAAGACTGCATAAAGGTAATACAAATTTGCTTTCGTGGTTTTATTCAATTTCGTTGTTCCACAACAGATACATTTTACTTCAGCTAGCTAACTAGAATGAATTTCCATGTTAATTCTTTAGGCAAGATGGATGAGACGAAACGCCGAAAGATAGCCTCTTTAAGTGTAGGGTCTGTTTGTGTAGGGGTTCTGATCCTCACATCTTCAGCCTCTGCCACATGGTTGCCTTTGTGAGTACCATATGACTCTGTCTGAAAGGATAGGCTCCTTCAATTGGTCACTTTATGATTTATCACATTAACGTACATAGAAAAACTCATTGTCCTAACAAAAGTATCTTGCCCTATATCAGTCTCCCGATATGTATTGGCTGCATCATTGGAGTTGTGCTCCTTCTGGCTGGCCTCAGCTTGCTCTCCTGGATCGACCAAGATGCTGGCAGGCACTCTTTTGGTCATTCCGGAGGTACTGCTAACAAATTTACATAACCCTGCCTACCAGTATATTTGAACTAAACAGTACATATCTGTGATTTGTTTTCTGCAGGATTCACATGCCCTTTTGTTCCAGTGCTACCAGTTTTGTGTATCCTGATAAATACGTATCTGTTGATAAACCTGGGGTTAGTGTCGAATCTATTATTCTGTTTCGATGGAAATACTAGTTGTAAATGACTGACTTGCCTTCTCTCTCTGTGATTAATCTGAATTGCTCATTTTCGCATGTGTTCTTCAGTGGTGACACATGGATGAGAGTTGGCATATGGCTGCTGATGGGTGTTCTTGTGTATGTTTTCTACGGACGAACCCACAGCTCCCTAACAGATGTCGTCTACGTTCCGGTAGCGCAAGCTGATGAGATATACAGGAGTTCATCAGGATATGTATCATAGAAAAGAACAGCCGCAGTCATGTGACATGATAGAGTCACAGAAAGACCGACCGGATGATATTTACTTAAAAGGTGGTTGGCCATCGATAATTGGTTATCAGCCAGGAAAGACGGGAACTGACTGCTATTTCTTTCATGCTTGGCCAACAAGATCTCGTGGATGCAACTTTGCAAGATATATGCTGTTCACGAGCCAGGTCAATTTACACATTGTTGGAGTGTGTGTAGATGTGGTGTATATAAACCCAATTGGGTGGAATATGTGATACATAATTTGTGTAATTCATGTAAAGCCCTTTGTACTGAAATGTGAGGGCATTCAAAGGACCTATTGAAACAGTACACGAATGGCAAAAGAAGCCACCTTTTTTTTATATCATATATATGTCATCAACAAACATTCTCTTCAAGATTTTGTTTAGTTGCAGATTTGACCTTGGTCAGTGGGTTAAAGGGTGTACTTTTTTTTCCCTCGAACAACTGTGTGACTATTTTAGGGATAAAAAGTCCACTACACAAGTCATAATTGTGATGGTTTAAATTCATTACTCAGAACTTGCCGTCTATATTTGTGGCCTTCACCTTATTCAGCTGATGTTGGTGTATCTCAAAAATCTCGAAGTGGTCTATGCTATAAAATGGTTTGGCACTACTTGTTGTTCTAGACCATAAGCATATGTATAAGCCATTGCCCTCAAACCCATGGAGCAGAGCAGGTAAGATCGCAATCTTTTGTGCCTAAAACCTTGTATGTAGGCACGGCCTGCCTGCCTGCTACTAGTAGCCAAAAAAAAATTGTATGTACGATAGTATGAGTTCTATCCCTAGATTGAATCTGACTTAGGACCAAGGTACTAAATAGTGTTCATAACGGCTGCAATAGTAGTAGCGGTCCCTTGCCACTACCTAGGGCTCTACCGTTACCGCTACGACGTAGCGGTTTGAATATAGCGGATTAGAACTTAGCGTCCGCTATTTGACGCAGCAAGCCGCTATAGCGGCCATTATTTGACACAACAGTTCGCTATAGCAACCTAATTATTAATTTAAGATATATTTGATCGAGAATTGACTCTTCGAATACAGCTAAATACTTATTTATACTATTTAAGTTTTATGTTTATTAGTCTATCATTGATTTGTATTTAGTTGATTTTTTAATATGTAAGAAAGTCATTTTCAAGATATATATATACCTAAATTATACAAGATTATTAGATAATGTTATTGGAACTTAGCGTCCGCTAACCGCAATCCACGATATAGATGTCAATCCGCTACGAACCCGCTATCCGCTATTTGTTAGCTTGCTTGGGATTCATTTGGCCGTGGTAGTGACTTCCACCATGAACATAATCCGGTAAAACACATGATATTTTTTTTGAACCATGAAAATATCTCTAAGCTTCTAAAAATTCTGAAAGAACTCTAGAAATAGATTGGGACAGTAACAACCAAAAAAATATTTAGAGTTGGTGAGGATATCTCTAGAAGTTTCCACATTTTGGATTTAGTAGAAAAATGAAAATAACTAAAAAAATCTGGATAATCCCTAAAACATTCTAATCAATATCAGTTTGCATTTTGAAAGTTTCCTACAACAAAACACAAGATGCGACAAGCATGAATGCATTTGTTACATGCTAGTTGAATTTCATAATTTATTTTATGGATTTTTTAGACGTGTTTAGACACCAATTAGAATGTTTCAGAAAATTTAGAGATTTTTTCATATTCCTAGGGATAAATCTAGTTTTTAGAAACTTCTAGATATGTTATTCATGAACTCTAAATATTTTATTTGGGTTTCTCATTACCGCTATTTTTCTAAGGTTTTCTCATAATTTTTAAAACTTTAGATATTTATTGTGGTTTAAAAACATTATTAGGTGTTTATTGTATTTTTTACAAGAGTTATTCGTTTTTACCCCCTATTGACCCCTGCAGGTAAAGAATCCACAGAGAGATCTGCCATTGGGAATTGGAGTAGCGTTGGCTATTTGTTGTGCGTTGTATATGGCTGTTTCTGTCGTTATTGTTGGGCTGGTACCGTATTTCGCCATGGACCCAGATACTCCTATTTCATCTGCCTTTGCAAAACATGGAATGCAATGGGCCATGTAAGTCCTGTCATTTTGTTTAACCCCTTGCGTATACCAGTCATCGGCTTACAGACTTTACCACCTAATTTTAGGTATGTTGTGACAAGTGGTGCTGTTCTTGCACTCTGCTCGACCTTGATGGGTTCACTTCTTCCACAGGTATACACTGCTAAAAGCATACTATGACTTACTCCTGATGACACCCAGTGGCTGAAAATGCAATGGAATTTGAGTTGATCTTAGTGCATGTGCTTCTCATTCTACTGACAGTCACTCTGCAATAAGTCGTGAACCTTGCCTTGTAACTGGCCAAAACTGATTTGCTCCAGACCCTTATCGTAAAATATGTTTGTTCTTCAATTAGCACCTTGGATTCCATGTTTAACTCAACATTATCCATCAATTGCATTGAACCCCATTCGTTCATTTTCAATTAAATCCCATTCAACTAATGCTGCAATGAGATTTGCCATGCCACATCTGTGAGCGAAGATGTAGGCATGTAGTACTATGGCGTACCACATCAGCTCTAGGTAGATGATATTTTAATACTTTGTGTCATTATGATTTGAATTGTTATTCTCGCAGCCTAGAATACTTATGGCCATGGCACGAGATGGTCTGTTGCCATCCTTCTTCTCTGATGTTAACAAGCAAACTCAAGTACCTGTTAAGAGCACAATTGTGACTGGCATCTGTGCTGCTGCTCTGGCTTTTGCAATGGATGTTTCACAGTTAGCAGGAATGGTAAGGAACCAGCTATCTGTGGTTGTTTGTATAATCATAGCCATTTTTACAATGGATTATGGAAGAGAAACTTCCTGCAGGACTGTACATGCATGCAAGCGTTACAAATCATTTAAGGTGGAGTGAAATAAAAATTATGTTCTTTTGGTGCAGGTCAGTGTAGGCACACTCCTTGCATTCACCATAGTTGCTGTCTCGATCTTGATACTCAGATATGTCCCTCCAGATGAGGTCCCTTTGCCACCCTCTATGCAACAATCATTCCGTTTGAACCAGGAATGCGATGAGGAAACGGACAGGGGCCTTCTTGGAGTTGGGAACTGT
>JAHUYU010003017.1:0-21050 GCA_030439765.1 Tripidium arundinaceum | reverse complement strand
TCTTTCGCCATTTGTTGCGCTAATTAATTTCCAACACTTCCTTGATGCTAGGAACTTGTTGGTATTGCCCATATTCCATGTTGAGACACTTTTGAGTGTCAACAATACCTTTATTGATGAGCTCGATATTTCTTATGCCAAGCCTACCCTCTTTCCTGGGCTTGAATGGAGGTCCAAGATTTGTAGTTGATGGGCTTCTTTTGCTAGTCATCTTGCACACGTTGCCACCAGAAGGTCCTAATAATAGCTGTAATCTTTGCTAAAAATTTCTTCGTGAAAAGCACATTAGCCATGTAGTATATCGAAATTGAAGAAAAAACCGATTGAATTAAAGTAAGCCTTCCAGCATGATTGAGAGTGTTTTGCTTTGGTTAGAGTTAATTTTGATCTGAATTTGTTGTAAATGAAGTCGTAGGCTTTACTTTTATGTCGATGTGAGACGAGCAGAGGGTGACCTAGGTGCATAGAATTAGCCACAAAATCTTGCACTGGAAAAATACATTTAACATGGGATCTAAGGATCTGTGGCACCTTCTTACTAAAAAGAATGGAAGACTTTGTCCAATTGGGCACTTTGTTGACGGTAGTTAACAACCATTATAAACCGTCAAAGAAAATGAATAAAGGGCATAAAAGCAATGGCCAACATAGATTAGGGGTTTAAACTAACAGAATTTCATAGTTTTGGTGAATCTGTGTTTCTGTAGGGTTTATCCGGAAAACAGTCAAGAGAGGACCCACATGTCAGATTAATTTGCATATTCCGCACGAGCACCAACTCTAGAAGATTCCAGAGGACACCAGAGAGCCACTCCCCGAGGCAGACCTCGAGGGCCGCCAGGTGGGGCCGCCGGCCTCCTCACTAGGCCGGCCGGCCTATGGGCCCACAAAAAACCGGCTTAGTGTAGGGTCGAGATGGCGGACTAGAGGAGGGGTGAATAGTCCTTTCTAAAACTTAATCGCGCCAGCCAACTGAAACAAATGCGGAACTACTCGGTCTAGCCAAGACTACACCCCTCTATCTAAGTTCTTAAGCACCTTACAAAGATTCTATTTGAGCAACTAAGGTGCCGGGCTAGGTAGAGCTCACCTAAACAATTCTAGTTTGCAAGGTCACACAATCCTATGCAACTAGTACATCAAGTAACCAGGGAGCTCCTACACATACTAGTAAGAAAAGCGAACAAAGCCTAAGCAAACTAGTACTTCTCAACTAGCAAGGCTACAAAAGCCAAACTAGAGAGCTCAACAACTACTTAGCTACACAAACTAAGCAATGTAACTAGCAAGGCTGCACAAGCCAACTAGTTACTCTAGAGAGCTACTTCTATGCTACACAAGCAAAGAGAGCAACTAGCAAGCTACACAAGCCAACTAGTTACGTAAGAGCAACAACACAAGCACGATATATGAAAGAGTAAAACAAGCTTGTGTTAGGAGTAAGCAAACCAATGGGATGAACAAGTTGACACGGTGATTTTATCCTAAGGTTCGGTGGCTTGGCAACCAGCTACTCCCCGTTGAGGCAAGCTCAAGGTTGCCGCCGGTCCTCTTGCTAGTGGTGACCCTCAAGTCACACTCTCCCACGTGGAGTGCTCACCACGAGCTCTAGCACTCGACCCGGCCGGACCGCTTGACGCTCTTCACACCTTGGTTCTACTAGAGTTGCTCTTCGCGTCTCCCGCGGGGTAAGCACAACACCCTTCACAAAGCGGTTGCTTCCGAGCACCGCTCAATCTCCGAGTGTGATACAACAGAGCACACAAGCCTCCAAGCCGTCTAGGAGGTGGCAACCTCCAAGAGTAACAAGCACCACCAGCTTGCAACTCGATCACCTAGTGCCAACACTTGCAATCTCTCAATGCAATGCACTAGAATCACTCACTCGCAATCGGATGCAATCACTACTTGCACAAGTGAGTTAGATGGCTCCCAAGCACTCCCACACAAGGCCACAAAGACCCAAGGGTTCTCAGCAACCAGCCAAGGCCGGTGCTCACTCCTATTTATAGCCCCAAGGCAAAACTAGCCAGCCACGGGCACACCGGACATGTCTGGTGCACCGCCGGTCACCGCACTGGACACGTCCAATGCCTTCAAATGGTCACCTCCAACGGCTATAAAACTAGTCGTTACTGCGCATGTCAGAGAACCGTGTGCCACCGGTTAGGGCACCGGACACAACCGGTGCTCACACAGCACCAAAACCTCCCCGACATGCTCTCTGGAACCCCACACCGGTGCGGCGACCGGTGCAAGCACCGGACACGACCGGTGCAGGGGTTTGAACTTCGCGCCCACGTTCGCGATAGCACCGGTCATGTCCGGTGAGGGACAACTGATGCACACTAGACACCACTGTGCGCCACTCAGCCCTGCTTGGTTTCATAGCCTCACAGCAACTGCTGTCCGATGCACCGGACCGGTCACACCGGACACGTCCGGTGCAACACAAATAGCACTCCGAGCTCCTTTTTCAACCCCTTTTGCAAATGTGCTAACACCTCAAGTATTCCACCAACTTGTGCATGTGTGTTAGCATTTCACAAACATTTTCAAAGGGTTTTTCACTTCTATTTCCACGCCACTCGATCCTAGCAATGTATGTAAAGTTAGATCGCTCAAGTGGCACTAGATGACCGATATGCAAACAAGTTTGCCCCTCTTAATAGTACGACTATCTATCCTAAACCCGGTCATGCACTTCTCTACACAACCTTTGACCGGTGAAATGAAATGCCCTACAAATATACCTTTGCCTTGCGCATTCCATTCCATCTCCTCCATTTGTGATGCCACACAAGCATCAACCTTCATCAAGCCTCTTGATCATCAACATGAATCATCACTCGGCTTGATCTTCCTTGAATGATATGATCCACTTCATATCATCATGTGACCTTATTGGTTCATCGATCGCAACTCCACTTGCTCTTCACCGTTGCCTTGGTCCATCGGCGCCAAGTCTTTGCTCAAGCTTCCCCGCCACATGCGGTTTGTCGTTTCAAAGCCTCCGACTTGCCCTTCACACTTGCAACCAGTCCATCGCAGCCAAGCCTTGTCTTGATCTTCTCCACCTAGCCACATGACTCTATGTCATGTCTCATATTCAATGAGCTCCTTCATCACAACTAGTTGACCTTTGCAACAAGTCCAAGCCACTCCACCACCATGGCTCAAGTTGCTCACACTAGTGTACCTGTGGACTAATCACCTGTGTATCTCAACATAAACACATATTAGTCCACCTATGTTGTCATTCAATTACCAAAACCAAACAAGGACCTTTCACTTAGCCAACTCCAGAGTCAGCTAAGACGACTTCCTGGCTGAGTCCAAGCTGATTTTGTTTCCAAATCGGTTTTGACTCTATTTTTGACGTGGGAAACTTAATGCATTTTAGACTTGTTTCCTACTGGGATATGACCACCCCCTCTATATATATGAGAGGATCACGGCCAATTGAGTATCCCAACTTCCAAACATCAAAAACACATCTATTACACCCTTTTACCCTCTCCTCTCTCTCTACCTTGTTGTTCATCACGTCTCCCATCGAGATTTGGCGGCGTTCTAGGTGGCCTTGCCGACCCTAGGACACCCTCCACGTGCTCCTCCCCGACGGGTCTTCCCGGAGGTGTTCGGGAGTTTACCAGGCGAAGAACGGGCTCAACATTGGCTTAACCGGTCTCTAGATCAGTTTCATCGATTTGCTGCATTCTTGCTGTGATCAAGGTAGTTTGGCGACCGCGGGCATGCTAATCCTTGCTGGTGTGTGATCCGGATCCTATTCGGTGTCAACACACTTTTTGGCGACTCCGCTAGGGAAGAAGAAGAAGATCAAGATCCAATCGACTAGCGACATGTCGGGCAACTATAAGACCAAGGGTGATGATGATCGTACTGATGCCTTCAATCCAAAGAACATCAGCCATCCGACATCGATTGAAGAGCTTCCCGATGAGCTTCTCCAGAACCTTCAGGCCAAACTCGATGCCGATCTAAAAGCTTTCTTGGAGAGCTGCACCAAAGATCGGCGTGACAAGGTCACTCAATTCCGCTAGCCTAACTTCGATGATTCTATTGCTTCTACATCCACTACAACTGAGGTAAATGCCAATGATGAGGAAACCGATCCTTATCCTACTCATGCTAATTATGCTAAGATGTTGCAAGATGAAAGGACAATCAACGCAAATAATCTCATGCAACTTGCTAATATGGTTTTTGCGCGCATGGATAAGTTGGAGGGCAAGATGGCCGACTGTGTAGATTTATCTGCTGATGAATCAGCTATTAAGCAACCTCAATATGGTATGCCTTTCAATTTTATGTGAATCAAGGTCTTTATGCGGCGGCTAACAAAGCCAAATCGGCCTTTTCGGCACTTGAAACCGATAAGGCCAATTTAGGTGGAGCTAGCACATCTTTACCAATGGTCACCTTTGCTCAAAGTTCGGGTCGTAACACATAAACCGATCAAGGACTAGCAGTAAATCGAGCTTCATCAGGGTATAATACGGTTCTTCCTAACCCGTCGAAGTCACCTAGTCAAATTCCTATGTTTAATAATGCTCCTACGGCTCCCATTACCAATTTTAATGAAGCTATGAATTGGTTTAAAGATGAATTGTCTAGATCCATTGAGAGTAGTATGGGTGTGCAAATTAAGACTAGAAGAAATACTTATCATAAGCCGTTCCCTTCCACTTTTGATTTCATAAAAGCTCCCGATGGTTGGAGGGTACCAGAATTTTATAAATTTAGCGGTGATGATAATAAATCTACCATGGAGCATGTTAGCATGTTTCTTGCTCAAATGGGTGAAGCTAGTACCTTGGATTTTATGAATGTGTGGCATTTTGCTTTGTGCTGGCCACACAAATTCAACAGCATAACATTCTTTATTTTCATCGTCCGAGCTATCAGAATAGCTTTCTATGACATGCACATTTGGGTTATGTGATCTATGAACATCACGAGACTCTTTTAAACGAGCCTCAACCGCAATGGCCATTTGTAACAATTGATTAACATTAAGAAACTCATAATGTTCAAGCTTTTCTTTGATGCTAGAACACAAACCAACAAAGGCCAAATCGGTTAAATCTCTTTCAGAAATCATCAAATGAAAACATTGGTTCTTAATGTCTCTAAAACATTTCACAAAATCAAGGATGGACTCATCATGCCCTTAATGAACCGATATAAGATGTGATAATCTTGTTTCATGGACTCCATTATAAAAATGCTCAAGAAATCTTTCTTCTAATTCAGTCCATGAACTAATAGAACAAGCGGGTAAAGATGTAAACCAAGCAAAAGTTGTACCTGTAAGAGACAAAGCAAAATGCCACACATTCATAAAATCCAAGGTACTAGCTTCACCCATTTGAGCAAGAAACATGCTAACATGCTCCATGGTAGATTTATTATCATCACCGCTAAATTTATAAAATTCTGGTACCCTCCAACCATCGGGAGCTTTTATGAAATCAAAAGTGGAAGGGAACGGCTTATGATAAGTATTTCTTCTAGTCTTAATTTGCACACCCATACTACTCTCAATGGATCTAGACAATTCATCTTTAAACCAATTCATAGCTTCATTAAAATTGGTAATGGGAGCCGTAGGAGCATTATTAAACATAGGAATTTGACTAGGTGACTTCGACGGGTTAGGAAGAACCGTATTATACCCTGATGAAGCTCGATTTACTGCTAGTCCTTGATCGGTTTATGTGTTACGACCCGAACTTTGAGCAAAGGTGACCATTGGTAAAGATGTGCTAGCTCCACCTAAATTGGCCTTATCGGTTTCAAGTGCCGAAAAGGCCGATTTGGCTTTGTTAGCCGCCGCATAAAGACCTTGATTCACATAAAATTGAAAGGCATACCATATTGAGGTTGCTTAATAGCTGATTCATCAGCAGATAAATCTACACAGTCGGCCATCTTGCCCTCCAACTTATCCATGCGCGCAAAAACCATATTAGCAAGTTGCATGAGATTATTTGCGTTGATTGTCCTTTCATCTTGCAACATCTTAGCATAATTAGCATGAGTAGGATAAGGATCGGTTTCCTCATCATTGGCATTTACCTCAGTTGTAGTGGATGTAGAAGCAATAGAATCATCGAAGTTAGGCTAGCGGAATTGAGTGACCTTGTCACGCCGATCTTTGGTGCAGCTCTCCAAGAAAGCTTTTAGATCGGCATCGAGTTTGGCCTGAAGGTTCTGGAGAAGCTCATCGGGAAGCTCTTCAATCGATGTCGGATGGCTGATGTTCTTTGGATTGAAGGCATCAGTACGATCATCATCACCCTTGGTCTTATAGTTGCCCGACATGTCGCTAGTCGATTGGATCTTGATCTTCTTCTTCTTCCCTAGCGGAGTCGCCAAAAAGTGTGTTGACACCGAATAGGATCCGGATCACACACCAGCAAGGATTAGCATGCCCGCGGTCGCCAAACTACCTTGATCACAGCAAGAATGCAGCAAATCGATGAAACTGATCTAGAGACCGGTTAAGCCAATGTTGAGCCCGTTCTTCGCCTGGTAAACTCCCGAACACCTCCGGGAAGACCCGTCGGGGAGGAGCACGTGGAGGGTGTCCTAGGGTCGGCAAGGCCACCTAGAACGCCGCCAAATCTCGATGGGAGACGTGATGAACAACAAGGTAGAGAGAGAGGAGAGGGTAAAAGGGTGTAATAGATGTGTTTTGATGTTTGGAAGTTGGGATACTCAATTGGCCGTGATCCTCTCATATATATAGAGGGGGTGGTCATATCCCAGTAGGAAACAAGTCTAAAATGCATTAAGTTTCCCACGTCAAAAATAGAGTCAAAACCGATTTGGAAACAAAATCAGCTTGGACTCAGCCAGGAAGTCGTCTTAGCTGACTCTGGAGTTGGCTAAGTGAAAGGTCCTTGTTTGGTTTTGGTAATTGAATGACAACATAGGTGGACTAATATGTGTTTATGTTGAGATACACAGGTGATTAGTCCACAGGTACACTAGTGTGAGCAACTTGAGCCATGGTGGTGGAGTGGCTTGGACTTGTTGCAAAGGTCAACTAGTTGTGATGAAGGAGCTCATTGAATATGAGACATGACATAGAGTCATGTGGCTAGGTGGAGAAGATCAAGACAAGGCTTGGCTGCGATGGACTGGTTGCAAGTGTGAAGGGCAAGTCGGAGGCTTTGAAACGACAAACCGCATGTGGCGGGAAGCTTGAGCAAAGACTTGGCGCCGATGGACCAAGGCAACGGTGAAGAGCAAGTGGAGTTGCGATCGATGAACCAATAAGGTCACATGATGATATGAAGTGGATCATATCATTCAAGGAAGATCAAGCCGAGTGATGATTCATGTTGATGATCAAGAGGCTTGATGAAGGTTGATGCTTGTGTGGCATCACAAATGGAGGAGATGGAATGGAATGCGCAAGGCAAAGGTATATTTGTAGGGCATTTCATTTCACCGGTCAAAGGTTGTGTAGAGAAGTGCATGACCGGGTTTAGGATAGATAGTCGTACTATTAAGAGGGGCAAACTTGTTTGCATATCGGTCATCTAGTGCCACTTGAGCGATCTAACTTTACATACATTGCTAGGATCGAGTGGCGTGGAAATAGAAGTGAAAAACCCTTTGAAAATGTTTGTGAAATGCTAACACACATGCACAAGTTGGTGGAATACTTGAGGTGTTAGCACATTTGCAAAAGGGGTTGAAAAAGGAGCTCGGAGTGCTATTTGTGTTGCACCGGACGTGTCCGGTGTGACCGGTCCGGTGCATCGGACAGCAGTTGCTGTGAGGCTATGAAACCAAGCAGGGCTGAGTGGCGCACAGTGGTGTCTAGTGTGCATCAGTTGTCCCTCACCGGACATGACCGGTGCTATCGCGAACGTGGGCGCGAAGTTCAAACCCCTGCACCGGTCGTGTCCGGTGCTTGCACCGGTCGCCGCACCGGTGTGGGGTTCCAGAGAGCATGTCGGGGAGGTTTTGGTGCTGTGTGAGCACCGGTTGTGTCCGGTGCCCTAACCGGTGGCACACGGTTCTCTGACATGCGCAGTAACGACTAGTTTTATAGCCGTTGGAGGTGACCATTTGAAGGCATTGGACGTGTCCAGTGCGGTGACCGGCGGTGCACCAGACATGTCCGGTGTGCCCGTGGCTGGCTAGTTTTGCCTTGGGGCTATAAATAGGAGTGAGCACCGGCCTTGGCTGGTTGCTGAGAACCCTTGGGTCTTTGTGGCCTTGTGTGGGAGTGCTTGGGAGCCATCTAACTCACTTGTGCAAGTAGTGATTGCATCCGATTGCGAGTGAGTGATTCTAGTGCATTGCATTGAGAGATTGCAAGTGTTGGCACTAGGTGATCGAGTTGCAAGCTGGTGGTGCTTGTTACTCTTGGAGGTTGCCACCTCCTAGACGGCTTGGAGGCTTGTGTGCTCTGTTGTATCACACTCGGAGATTGAGCGGTGCTCCGGAAGCAACCGCTTTGTGAAGGGTGTTGTGCTTACCCCGCGGGAGACGCGAAGAGCAACTCTAGTAGAACCAAGGTGTGAAGAGCGTCAAGCGGTCCGGCCGGGTCGAGTGCTAGAGCTCGTGGTGAGCACTCCACGTGGGAGAGTGTGACTTGAGGGTCACCACTAGCAAGAGGACCGGCGGCAACCTTGAGCTTGCCTCAACGGGGAGTAGCTGGTTGCCAAGCCACCGAACCTTAGGATAAAATCACCGTGTCAACTTGTTCATCCCATTGGTTTGCTTACTCCTAACACAAGCTTGTTTTACTCTTTCATATATCGTGCTTGTGTTGTTGCTCTTACGTAACTAGTTGGCTTGTGTAGCTTGCTAGTTGCTCTCTTTGCTTGTGTAGCATAGAAGTAGCTCTCTAGAGTAACTAGTTGGCTTGTGCAGCCTTGCTAGTTACATTGCTTAGTTTGTGTAGCTAAGTAGTTGTTGAGCTCTCTAGTTTGGCTTTTGTAGCCTTGCTAGTTGAGAAGTACTAGTTTGCTTAGGCTTTGTTCGCTTTTCTTACTAGTATGTGTAGGAGCTCCCTGGTTACTTGATGTACTAGTTGCATAGGATTGTGTGACCTTGCAAACTAGAATTGTTTAGGTGAGCTCTACCTAGCCCGGCACCTTAGTTGCTCAAATAGAATCTTTGTAAGGTGCTTAAGAACTTAGATAGAGGGGTGTAGTCTTGGCTAGACCGAGTAGTTCCGCATTTGTTTCAGTTGGCTGGCGCGATTAAGTTTTAGAAAGGACTATTCACCCCTCCTCTAGTCCGCCATCTCGACCCTACACTAAGCCGGTTTTTTGTGGGCCCATAGGCCGGCCGGCCTAGTGAGGAGGCCGGCGGCCCCACCTGGCGGCCCCTCGAGGTCTGCCTCGGGGAGTGGCTCTCTGGTGTCCTCTGGAATCTTCTAGAGTTGGTGCTCGTGCGGAATATGCAAATTAATCTGACATGTGGGTCCTCTCTTGACTGTTTTCCGGATAAACCCTACAGAAACACAGATTCACCAAAACTATGAAATTCTGTTAGTTTAAACCCCTAATCTATGTTGGCCATTGCTTTTATGCCCTTTATTCATTTTCTTTGACGGTTTATAATGGTTGTTAACTACCGTCAACAAAGTGCCCAATTGGACAAAGTCTTCCATTCTTTTTAGTAAGAAGGTGCCACAGATCCTTAGATCCCATGTTAAATGTATTTTTCCAGTGCAAGATTTTGTGGCTAATTCTATGCACCTAGGTCACCCTCTGCTCGTCTCACATCGACATAAAAGTAAAGCCTACGACTTCATTTACAACAAATTCAGATCAAAATTAACTCTAACCAAAGCAAACACTCTCAATCATGCTGGAAGGCTTACTTTAATTCAATCGGTTTTTTCTTCAATTTCGATATACTACATGGCTAATGTGCTTTTCACGAAGAAATTTTTAGCAAAGATTACAGCTATTATTAGGACCTTCTGGTGGCAACGTGTGCAAGATGACTAGCAAAAGAAGCCCATCAACTACAAATCTTGGACCTCCATTCAAGCCCAGGAAAGAGGGTAGGCTTGGCATAAGAAATATCGAGCTCATCAATAAAGGTATTGTTGACACTCAAAAGTGTCTCAACATGGAATATGGGCAATACCAACAAGTTCCTAGCATCAAGGAAGTGTTGGAAATTAATTAGCGCAACAAATGGCGAAAGAAACAAGCAAAGAAAGAAGGAGACAACGCCTGGCTCGCCAGAGTCGGCTTGGCCGGCTCGCCAGCCCCGAGTCGGCTAAGCCGACTGCTCCTGTTGCTGGTCGAGCCACAGCACTCAGGCCCACAAAAAACCGGCTTAGTGTAGGGTCGAGATGGCGGACTAGAGGAGGGGTGAATAGTCCTTTCTAAAACTTAATCGCGCCAGCCAACTGAAACAAATGCGGAACTACTCGGTCTAGCCAAGACTACACCCCTCTATCTAAGTTCTTAAGCACCTTACAAAGATTCTATTTGAGCAACTAAGGTGCCGGGCTAGGTAGAGCTCACCTAAACAATTCTAGTTTGCAAGGTCACACAATCCTATGCAACTAGTACATCAAGTAACCAGGGAGCTCCTACACATACTAGTAAGAAAAGCGAACAAAGCCTAAGCAAACTAGTACTTCTCAACTAGCAAGGCTACAAAAGCCAAACTAGAGAGCTCAACAACTACTTAGCTACACAAACTAAGCAATGTAACTAGCAAGGCTGCACAAGCCAACTAGTTACTCTAGAGAGCTACTTCTATGCTACACAAGCAAAGAGAGCAACTAGCAAGCTACACAAGCCAACTAGTTACGTAAGAGCAACAACACAAGCACGATATATGAAAGAGTAAAACAAGCTTGTGTTAGGAGTAAGCAAACCAATGGGATGAACAAGTTGACACGGTGATTTTATCCTAAGGTTCGGTGGCTTGGCAACCAGCTACTCCCCGTTGAGGCAAGCTCAAGGTTGCCGCCGGTCCTCTTGCTAGTGGTGACCCTCAAGTCACACTCTCCCACGTGGAGTGCTCACCACGAGCTCTAGCACTCGACCCGGCCGGACCGCTTGACGCTCTTCACACCTTGGTTCTACTAGAGTTGCTCTTCGCGTCTCCCGCGGGGTAAGCACAACACCCTTCACAAAGCGGTTGCTTCCGGAGCACCGCTCAATCTCCGAGTGTGATACAACAGAGCACACAAGCCTCCAAGCCGTCTAGGAGGTGGCAACCTCCAAGAGTAACAAGCACCACCAGCTTGCAACTCGATCACCTAGTGCCAACACTTGCAATCTCTCAATGCAATGCACTAGAATCACTCACTCGCAATCGGATGCAATCACTACTTGCACAAGTGAGTTAGATGGCTCCCAAGCACTCCCACACAAGGCCACAAAGACCCAAGGGTTCTCAGCAACCAGCCAAGGCCGGTGCTCACTCCTATTTATAGCCCCAAGGCAAAACTAGCCAGCCACGGGCACACCGGACATGTCTGGTGCACCGCCGGTCACCGCACTGGACACGTCCAATGCCTTCAAATGGTCACCTCCAACGGCTATAAAACTAGTCGTTACTGCGCATGTCAGAGAACCGTGTGCCACCGGTTAGGGCACCGGACACAACCGGTGCTCACACAGCACCAAAACCTCCCCGACATGCTCTCTGGAACCCCACACCGGTGCGGCGACCGGTGCAAGCACCGGACACGACCGGTGCAGGGGTTTGAACTTCGCGCCCACGTTCGCGATAGCACCGGTCATGTCCGGTGAGGGACAACTGATGCACACTAGACACCACTGTGCGCCACTCAGCCCTGCTTGGTTTCATAGCCTCACAGCAACTGCTGTCCGATGCACCGGACCGGTCACACCGGACACGTCCGGTGCAACACAAATAGCACTCCGAGCTCCTTTTTCAACCCCTTTTGCAAATGTGCTAACACCTCAAGTATTCCACCAACTTGTGCATGTGTGTTAGCATTTCACAAACATTTTCAAAGGGTTTTTCACTTCTATTTCCACGCCACTCGATCCTAGCAATGTATGTAAAGTTAGATCGCTCAAGTGGCACTAGATGACCGATATGCAAACAAGTTTGCCCCTCTTAATAGTACGACTATCTATCCTAAACCCGGTCATGCACTTCTCTACACAACCTTTGACCGGTGAAATGAAATGCCCTACAAATATACCTTTGCCTTGCGCATTCCATTCCATCTCCTCCATTTGTGATGCCACACAAGCATCAACCTTCATCAAGCCTCTTGATCATCAACATGAATCATCACTCGGCTTGATCTTCCTTGAATGATATGATCCACTTCATATCATCATGTGACCTTATTGGTTCATCGATCGCAACTCCACTTGCTCTTCACCGTTGCCTTGGTCCATCGGCGCCAAGTCTTTGCTCAAGCTTCCCCGCCACATGCGGTTTGTCGTTTCAAAGCCTCCGACTTGCCCTTCACACTTGCAACCAGTCCATCGCAGTCAAGCCTTGTCTTGATCTTCTCCACCTAGCCACATGACTCTATGTCATGTCTCATATTCAATGAGCTCCTTCATCACAACTAGTTGACCTTTGCAACAAGTCCAAGCCACTCCACCACCATGGCTCAAGTTGCTCACACTAGTGTACCTGTGGACTAATCACCTGTGTATCTCAACATAAACACATATTAGTCCACCTATGTTGTCATTCAATTACCAAAACCAAACAAGGACCTTTCACTTAGCCAACTCCAGAGTCAGCTAAGACGACTTCCTGGCTGAGTCCAAGCTGATTTTGTTTCCAAATCGGTTTTGACTCTATTTTTGACGTGGGAAACTTAATGCATTTTAGACTTGTTTCCTACTGGGATATGACCACCCCCTCTATATATATGAGAGGATCACGGCCAATTGAGTATCCCAACTTCCAAACATCAAAAGTAAATTTCAAATCCTCTTGCCATTTCTTTTGAATCGGCTTAAGAGAAGGACAAGTAACTAATTTGCTTTGTGCTGGCCACACAAATTCAACAGCATAACATTCTTTATTTTCATCGTCCGAGCTATCAGAATAGCTTTCTATGACATGCACATTTGGGTTATGTGATCTATGAACATCACGAGACTCTTTTAAACGAGCCTCAACCGCAATGGCCATTTGTAACAATTGATTAACATTAAGAAACTCATAATGTTCAAGCTTTTCTTTGATGCTAGAACACAAACCAACAAAGGCCAAATCGGTTAAATCTCTTTCAGAAATCATCAATGAAAACATTGGTTCTTAATGTCTCTAAAACATTTCACAAAATCAAGGATGGACTCATCATGCCCTTAATGAACCGATATAAGATGTGATAATCTTGTTTCATGGACTCCATTATAAAAATGCTCAAGAAATCTTTCTTCTAATTCAGTCCATGAACTAATAGAACAAGCGGGTAAAGATGTAAACCAAGCAAAAGTTGTACCTGTAAGAGACAAAGCAAAATGCCACACATTCATAAAATCCAAGGTACTAGCTTCACCCATTTGAGCAAGAAACATGCTAACATGCTCCATGGTAGATTTATTATCATCACCGCTAAATTTATAAAATTCTGGTACCCTCCAACCATCGGGAGCTTTTATGAAATCAAAAGTGGAAGGGAACGGCTTATGATAAGTATTTCTTCTAGTCTTAATTTGCACACCCATACTACTCTCAATGGATCTAGACAATTCATCTTTAAACCAATTCATAGCTTCATTAAAATTGGTAATGGGAGCCGTAGGAGCATTATTAAACATAGGAATTTGACTAGGTGACTTCGACGGGTTAGGAAGAACCGTATTATACCCTGATGAAGCTCGATTTACTGCTAGTCCTTGATCGGTTTATGTGTTACGACCCGAACTTTGAGCAAAGGTGACCATTGGTAAAGATGTGCTAGCTCCACCTAAATTGGCCTTATCGGTTTCAAGTGCCGAAAAGGCCGATTTGGCTTTGTTAGCCGCCGCATAAAGACCTTGATTCACATAAAATTGAAAGGCATACCATATTGAGGTTGCTTAATAGCTGATTCATCAGCAGATAAATCTACACAGTCGGCCATCTTGCCTCCAACTTATCCATGCGCGCAAAAACCATATTAGCAAGTTGCATGAGATTATTTGCGTTGATTGTCCTTTCATCTTGCAACATCTTAGCATAATTAGCATGAGTAGGATAAGGATCGGTTTCCTCATCATTGGCATTTACCTCAGTTGTAGTGGATGTAGAAGCAATAGAATCATCGAAGTTAGGCTAGCGGAATTGAGTGACCTTGTCACGCCGATCTTTGGTGCAGCTCTCCAAGAAAGCTTTTAGATCGGCATCGAGTTTGGCCTGAAGGTTCTGGAGAAGCTCATCGGGAAGCTCTTCAATCGATGTCGGATGGCTGATGTTCTTTGGATTGAAGGCATCAGTACGATCATCATCACCCTTGGTCTTATAGTTGCCCGACATGTCGCTAGTCGATTGGATCTTGATCTTCTTCTTCTTCCCTAGCGGAGTCGCCAAAAAGTGTGTTGACACCGAATAGGATCCGGATCACACACCAGCAAGGATTAGCATGCCCGCGGTCGCCAAACTACCTTGATCACAGCAAGAATGCAGCAAATCGATGAAACTGATCTAGAGACCGGTTAAGCCAATGTTGAGCCCGTTCTTCGCCTGGTAAACTCCCGAACACCTCCGGGAAGACCCGTCGGGGAGGAGCACGTGGAGGGTGTCCTAGGGTCGGCAAGGCCACCTAGAACGCCGCCAAATCTCGATGGGAGACGTGATGAACAACAAGGTAGAGAGAGAGGAGAGGGTAAAAGGGTGTAATAGATGTGTTTTTGATGTTTGGAAGTTGGATACTCAATTGGCCGTGATCCTCTCATATATATAGAGGGGGTGGTCATATCCCAGTAGGAAACAAGTCTAAAATGCATTAAGTTTCCCACGTCAAAAATAGAGTCAAACCGATTTGGAAACAAAATCAGCTTGGACTCAGCCAGGAAGTCGTCTTAGCTGACTCTGGAGTTGGCTAAGTGAAAGGTCCTTGTTTGGTTTTGGTAATTGAATGACAACATAGGTGGACTAATATGTGTTTATGTTGAGATACACAGGTGATTAGTCCACAGGTACACTAGTGTGAGCAACTTGAGCCATGGTGGTGGAGTGGCTTGGACTTGTTGCAAAGGTCAACTAGTTGTGATGAAGGAGCTCATTGAATATGAGACATGACATAGAGTCATGTGGCTAGGTGGAGAAGATCAAGACAAGGCTTGACTGCGATGGACTGGTTGCAAGTGTGAAGGGCAAGTCGGAGGCTTTGAAACGACAAACCGCATGTGGCGGGGAAGCTTGAGCAAAGACTTGGCGCCGATGGACCAAGGCAACGGTGAAGAGCAAGTGGAGTTGCGATCGATGAACCAATAAGGTCACATGATGATATGAAGTGGATCATATCATTCAAGGAAGATCAAGCCGAGTGATGATTCATGTTGATGATCAAGAGGCTTGATGAAGGTTGATGCTTGTGTGGCATCACAAATGGAGGAGATGGAATGGAATGCGCAAGGCAAAGGTATATTTGTAGGGCATTTCATTTCACCGGTCAAAGGTTGTGTAGAGAAGTGCATGACCGGGTTTAGGATAGATAGTCGTACTATTAAGAGGGGCAAACTTGTTTGCATATCGGTCATCTAGTGCCACTTGAGCGATCTAACTTTACATACATTGCTAGGATCGAGTGGCGTGGAATAGAAGTGAAAAACCCTTTGAAAATGTTTGTGAAATGCTAACACACATGCACAAGTGGTGGAATACTTGAGGTGTTAGCACATTTGCAAAAGGGGTTGAAAAAGGAGCTCGGAGTGCTATTTGTGTTGCACCGGACGTGTCCGGTGTGACCGGTCCGGTGCATCGGACAGCAGTTGCTGTGAGGCTATGAAACCAAGCAGGGCTGAGTGGCGCACAGTGGTGTCTAGTGTGCATCAGTTGTCCCTCACCGGACATGACCGGTGCTATCGCGAACGTGGGCGCGAAGTTCAAACCCCTGCACCGGTCGTGTCCGGTGCTTGCACCGGTCGCCGCACCGGTGTGGGGTTCCAGAGAGCATGTCGGGGAGGTTTTGGTGCTGTGTGAGCACCGGTTGTGTCCGGTGCCCTAACCGTGGCACACGGTTCTCTGACATGCGCAGTAACGACTAGTTTTATAGCCGTTGGAGGTGACCATTTGAAGGCATTGGACGTGTCCAGTGCGGTGACCGGCGGTGCACCAGACATGTCCGGTGTGCCCGTGGCTGGCTAGTTTTGCCTTGGGGCTATAAATAGGAGTGAGCACCGGCCTTGGCTGGTTGCTGAGAACCCTTGGGTCTTTGTGGCCTTGTGTGGGAGTGCTTGGGAGCCATCTAACTCACTTGTGCAAGTAGTGATTGCATCCGATTGCGAGTGAGTGATTCTAGTGCATTGCATTGAGAGATTGCAAGTGTTGGCACTAGGTGATCGAGTTGCAAGCTGGTGGTGCTTGTTACTCTTGGAGGTTGCCACCTCCTAGACGGCTTGGAGGCTTGTGTGCTCTGTTGTATCACACTCGGAGATTGAGCGGTGCTCCGGAAGCAACCGCTTTGTGAAGGGTGTTGTGCTTACCCCGCGGGAGACGCGAAGAGCAACTCTAGTAGAACCAAGGTGTGAAGAGCGTCAAGCGGTCCGGCCGGGTCGAGTGCTAGAGCTCGTGGTGAGCACTCCACGTGGGAGAGTGTGACTTGAGGGTCACCACTAGCAAGAGGACCGGCGGCAACCTTGAGCTTGCCTCAACGGGGAGTAGCTGGTTGCCAAGCCACCGAACCTTAGGATAAAATCACCGTGTCAACTTGTTCATCCCATTGGTTTGCTTACTCCTAACACAAGCTTGTTTTACTCTTTCATATATCGTGCTTGTGTTGTTGCTCTTACGTAACTAGTTGGCTTGTGTAGCTTGCTAGTTGCTCTCTTTGCTTGTGTAGCATAGAAGTAGCTCTCTAGAGTAACTAGTTGGCTTGTGCAGCCTTGCTAGTTACATTGCTTAGTTTGTGTAGCTAAGTAGTTGTTGAGCTCTCTAGTTTGGCTTTTGTAGCCTTGCTAGTTGAGAAGTACTAGTTTGCTTAGGCTTTGTTCGCTTTTCTTACTAGTATGTGTAGGAGCTCCCTGGTTACTTGATGTACTAGTTGCATAGGATTGTGTGACCTTGCAAACTAGAATTGTTTAGGTGAGCTCTACCTAGCCCGGCACCTTAGTTGCTCAAATAGAATCTTTGTAAGGTGCTTAAGAACTTAGATAGAGGGGTGTAGTCTTGGCTAGACCGAGTAGTTCCGCATTTGTTTCAGTTGGCTGGCGCGATTAAGTTTTAGAAAGGACTATTCACCCCTCCTCTAGTCCGCCATCTCGACCCTACACTAAGCCGGTTTTTGTGGGCCTGAGTGCTGTGGCTCGACCAGCAACAGGAGCAGTCGGCTTAGCCGACTCGGGGCTGGCGAGCCGGCCAGCCGACTCTGGCGAGCCAGGCGTTGTCTCCTTCTTTCTTATGCTTGTTTCTTTCGCCATTTGTTGCGCTAATTAATTTCCAACACTTCCTTGATGCTAGGAACTTGTTGGTATTGCCCATATTCCATGTTGAGACACTTTTGAGTGTCAACAATACCTTTATTGATGAGCTCGATATTTCTTATGCCAAGCCTACCCTCTTTCCTGGCTTGAATGGAGGTCCAAGATTTGTAGTTGATGGCTTCTTTTGCTAGTCATCTTGCACACGTTGCCACCAGAAGGTCCTAATAATAGCTGTAATCTTTGCTAAAAATTTCTTCGTGAAAAGCACATTAGCCATGTAGTATATCGAAATTGAAGAAAAAACCGATTGAATTAAAGTAAGCCTTCCAGCATGATTGAGAGTGTTTGCTTTGGTTAGAGTTAATTTTGATCTGAATTTGTTGTAAATGAAGTCGTAGGCTTTACTTTTATGTCGATGTGAGACGAGCAGAGGGTGACCTAGGTGCATAGAATTAGCCACAAAATCTTGCACTGGAAAAATACATTTAACATGGGATCTAAGGATCTGTGGCACCTTCTTACTAAAAAGAATGGAAGACTTTGTCCAATTGGGCACTTTGTTGACGGTAGTTAACAACCATTATAAACCGTCAAAGAAAATGAATAAAGGGCATAAAAGCAATGGCCAACATAGATTAGGGGTTTAAACTAACAGAATTTCATAGTTTTGGTGAATCTGTGTTTCTGTAGGGTTTATCCGGAAAACAGTCAAGAGAGGACCCACATGTCAGATTAATTTGCATATTCCGCACGAGCACCAACTCTAGAAGATTCCAGAGGACACCAGAGAGCCACTCCCCGAGGCAGACCTCGAGGGGCCGCCAGGTGGGGCCGCCGGCCTCCTCACTAGGCCGGCCGGCCTATGGGCCCACTAAGTCAGCCTCTGCTTCAGCGTCGGTTCCTCCACCGCCTTAGGGTTTGCATCTAAGCCGTTGATTAAGGTCGGTTTGATCCGAGGGTCCAGAATTGATGCTCCGGCCTATATAAGCCAGCCCCTGCCCCCCTGAAGAGAAGAGAAGAAGAGTCAAGTCATTTGAGAAGATAGAAACCCTAATCTATGTTGGCCATTGCTTTTATGCCCTTTATTCATTTTCTTTGACGGTTTATAATGGTTGTTAACTACCGTCAACAAAGTGCCCAATTGGACAAAGTCTTCCATTCTTTTTAGTAAGAAGGTGCCACAGATCCTTAGATCCCATGTTAAATGTATTTTTCCAGTGCAAGATTTTGTGGCTAATTCTATGCACCTAGGTCACCCTCTGCTCGTCTCACATCGACATAAAAGTAAAGCCTACGACTTCATTTACAACAAATTCAGATCAAAATTAACTCTAACCAAAGCAAACACTCTCAATCATGCTGGAAGGCTTACTTTAATTCAATCGGTTTTTTCTTCAATTTCGATATACTACATGGCTAATGTGCTTTTCACGAAGAAATTTTTAGCAAAGATTACAGCTATTATTAGGACCTTCTGGTGGCAACGTGTGCAAGATGACTAGCAAAAGAAGCCCATCAACTACAAATCTTGGACCCTCCATCAAGCCCAGGAAAGAGGGTAGGCTTGGCATAAGAAATATCGAGCTCATCAATAAAGGTATTGTTGACACTCAAAAGTGTCTCAACATGGAATATGGGCAATACCAACAAGTTCCTAGCATCAAGGAAGTGTTGGAAATTAATTAGCGCAACAAATGGCGAAAGAAACAAGCAAAGAAAGAAGGAGACAACGCCTGGCTCGCCAGAGTCGGCTTGGCCGGCTCGCCAGCCCCGAGTCGGCTAAGCCGACTGCTCCTGTTGCTGGTCGAGCCACAGCACTCAGGCCCACAAAAAACCGGCTTAGTGTAGGGTCGAGATGGCGGACTAGAGGAGGGGTGAATAGTCCTTTCTAAAACTTAATCGCGCCAGCCAACTGAAACAAATGCGGAACTACTCGGTCTAGCCAAGACTACACCCCTCTATCTAAGTTCTTAAGCACCTTACAAAGATTCTATTGAGCAACTAAGGTGCCGGGCTAGGTAGAGCTCACCTAAACAATTCTAGTTTGCAAGGTCACACAATCCTATGCAACTAGTACATCAAGTAACCAGGGAGCTCCTACACATACTAGTAAGAAAAGCGAACAAAGCCTAAGCAAACTAGTACTTCTCAACTAGCAAGGCTACAAAAGCCAAACTAGAGAGCTCAACAACTACTTAGCTACACAAACTAAGCAATGTAACTAGCAAGGCTGCACAAGCCAACTAGTTACTCTAGAGAGCTACTTCTATGCTACACAAGCAAAGAGAGCAACTAGCAAGCTACACAAGCCAACTAGTTACGTAAGAGCAACAACACAAGCACGATATATGAAAGAGTAAAAACAAGCTTGTGTTAGGGAGTAAGCAAACCAATGGGATGAACAAGTTGACACGGTGATTTTATCCTAAGGTTCGGTGGCTTGGCAACCAGCTACTCCCCGTTGAGGCAAGCTCAAGGTTGCCGCCGGTCCTCTTGCTAGTGGTGACCCTCAAGTCACACTCTCCCACGTGGAGTGCTCACCACGAGCTCTAGCACTCGACCCGGCCGGACCGCTTGACGCTCTTCACACCTTGGTTCTACTAGAGTTGCTCTTCGCGTCTCCCGCGGGGTAAGCACAACACCCTTCACAAAGCGGTTGCTTCCGGAGCACCGCTCAATCTCCGAGTGTGATACAACAGAGCACACAAGCCTCCAAGCCGTCTAGGAGGTGGCAACCTCCAAGAGTAACAAGCACCACCAGCTTGCAACTCGATCACCTAGTGCCAACACTTGCAATCTCTCAATGCAATGCACTAGAATCACTCACTCGCAATCGGATGCAATCACTACTTGCACAAGTGAGTTAGATGGCTCCCAAGCACTCCCACACAAGGCCACAAAGACCCAAGGGTTCTCAGCAACCAGCCAAGGCCGGTGCTCACTCCTATTTATAGCCCCAAGGCAAAACTAGCCAGCCACGGGCACACCGACATGTCTGGTGCACCGCCGGTCACCGCACTGGACACGTCCAATGCCTTCAAATGGTCACCTCCAACGGCTATAAAACTAGTCGTTACTGCGCATGTCAGAGAACCGTGTGCCACCGGTTAGGGCACCGGACACAACCGGTGCTCACACAGCACCAAAACCTCCCCGACATGCTCTCTGGAACCCCACACCGGTGCGGCGACCGGTGCAAGCACCGGACACGACCGGTGCAGGGGTTTGAACTTCGCGCCCACGTTCGCGATAGCACCGGTCATGTCCGGTGAGGGACAACTGATGCACACTAGACACCACTGTGCGCCACTCAGCCCTGCTTGGTTTCATAGCCTCACAGCAACTGCTGTCCGATGCACCGGACCGGTCACACCGGACACGTCCGGTGCAACACAAATAGCACTCCGAGCTCCTTTTTCAACCCCTTTTGCAAATGTGCTAACACCTCAAACACACTTG
>JAHUYU010001465.1:0-22670 GCA_030439765.1 Tripidium arundinaceum | reverse complement strand
TGTGCTAGAAGGATAAATTGGAATGCGATGGGTGCAGAGGGTAGGACTGATCCCCTTAAGATCCCGGAGTGAGTACCCAAAAATAGGCCTATGTTTCTCTAGAATGGCGATGAGTTTGATTGTCTCCTAGTCTGAGAGCATATCGCTTATGATTACAGGAGTTTTAGTGTCGCCATTTAAGAAAGCATAACAAAGGCTAGCCAGTAGGGGTTTGAGTTCGATTGGGGGTCGTGATGGTGTTTCATGTGTGGGAAGTTCGATAATTTCTCCTAAGTCATCTTCATCTTGAATGAAGAGTTCAACATCTTTATCTAAAGATGACTCAGGAGTCTCAAAAGGAGAAACAGCCATGACCTCCTCGATTGGTGTTGAACAAGGGAGAAATTCTATCACCGAGATTTTAGCTCGAGTGATGGGAATGGAGAAGGCTTCTCTCCCAAGTTTTATGTTGAGGTTCCCTAAAGTTGGTGGCTCCATGAAGAGTTTTTCTAGGGGATGCCCTATCAAAATGTCGAAATCCTGGATTTCGAAGATATGGAAATCAAGGGCCATTTCAACATTAGCATGATGTATTGCTATATTATGGAGAATCCCAAATCCTTCTAGGCTAGATCGTGGGGTGATTCTGATGGATTTGTTTGTGGGAGCAAGGGGCTCCTCACCTAAGTAGGTGAGTGTGAAAGATGCAGACATGAGGTTTGCTCCGACAATGGGGTTATATAGCACATCTACCCAGTTTCCATAGAGTTTGCATTGGATTGTTGAAGAAGGGGTGTGAATCTGAATTTCTTCAGAAGAAAGCTCTGCTTCTTCTACCCATTCGCTGCTCATGATGGCAATCAACTCCTTGACAGTTTTTCTAAGGAAATCTTTATCTAGACGGTCAAGAGGAGTGACAGGAACTGGTGGTCTCTTTTGGCAAGAATAATTCGAGGTGTTTCTGAAATCTTCGAAAAGTTCTTTCTCGAAAAATGGAAGTTCTGAGAGTTGAATTTCTTGCTCCAGAATTCCTAGTTCGGGTGAGGGTCTGTAAGTGCAATCAAGCCCTAAGTGGGTTTTGGTGTTGATGACCCCTCAATTAGAGGACTAATGAGATTTATTGAGATGACAAGCAGGGAATAAAATAAGAGGATGATGAACAGGTTGCAGGTACCCCATAATTACTATGGATGGCTATGCTGGACTCAAAAGGGTTTAAACTCATTTTATTTTGAATATTGAGTTTAGGTATGCCGTACTATAAAGAGGGATTCTAGGACAACTGTGTCAACTATGCAACCAGATGCTCAAATCTTCAAAAATACATCCTCTCACCCAGCCTTAATAGCCAGCCAAAATTCATCTTATTTGGGCTATTAAAGGCAGGGCGGCAGTGCCGCCTTTAGAGAGCGGCAGTGCCGCCCTCTGATGATCGTTGGGCTCGGGCCGTATTTATACAGCAGGCCCAGCCCACAACGGTCATCTTCTTCCTCCGCTGGCTCAGTTCGAAACCAGACAGACCAAAAGCTCATCCTTTCTCCTCCATTGAAGCTCCACCTTCCTCAAGCCGATCTGTGATTTTCACCATCAAAACTTGAGAGAAAAGGCAGCAAAACCCAATTGGAGAGCAGCCTTCTCCATTCCCATCACTCGAGCTAAAATCTCGGTGATAGAATTTCTCCCTTGTTCAACACCAATCGAGGAGGTCATGGCTGTTTCTCCTTTTGAGACTCCTGAGTCATCTTTAGATAAAGATGTTGAACTCTTCATTCAAGATGAAGATGACTTAGGAGAAATTATCGAACTTCCCACACATGAAACACCATCACGACCCCCAATCGAACTCAAACCCCTACTGGCTAGCCTTTGTTATGCTTTCTTAAATGGCGACACTAAAACTCCTGTAATCATAAGCGATATGCTCTCAGACTAGGAGACAATCAAACTCATCGCCATTCTAGAGAAACATAGGCCTATTTTTGGGTACTCACTCCGGGATCTTAAGGGGATCAGTCCTACCCTCTGCACCCATCGCATTCCAATTTATCCTTCTAGCACACCTTCTAGAGAGCCTCAGCGTAGGCTAAACAATGCGATGCGAGAACTGGTTAAGAAAGAAGTTCTTAAACTCCTGCACGCTGGGATAATTTATCCCGTGCCACACAGGGAATGGGTTAGCCCCGTTTAGGTTGTGCCAAAGAAAGGAGGGATTGTTGACGGTCACTAACATCAACTATAAACAATCAACATAAGGGCCAATCAACGTAAAAGTAATAAAAAAACAACAACTTATGTTATGATTTCACTTGGTTCCACTTGTACTTGGAGAATTATGCTTGCAGGTCAAAATATTGAAGGTTATGCAAAAGAAGGCTATCTATAAGCATCCAAGGATTTCGGTTCACTTCACAGGATCAACGGGACCACCGTCATACACTCCAAACAAGCAAACCAACATCAATAAGTGATTCAACTCACGAAAACTGCGAAAAGCAACTCAAGACGAAGCAGAGGACCCACCACCCAAAGGGGAGGCCCACCTGCCATAGTAGCAGGCCGACCGGCCTCCCCCTGGCCCCATTAGCCCTCCGCCACCTCATGCACTTTTCTAAGATCTGGACTGTTGATTCTAAGGCAGTTTTGAGTCGGTTTATCCAACGGTGGTCGTAAGAATTGATGTGGATCGATGACATGGCTTACTTGCCCCCTACTCCATCTCCCCTATAAAAGGACACCCAGACCCCCTCCTGGAAGGCATCTCATATCTCATCTCATTGAGATCAAGACACACCACAAGAGAAAAATCTCCACAACACTCTCAAGATGTAGAAGTAGAATAGTTGAGTTGAGAGTTAGGGAGAGTTGAGCTATGCTCAGGTGAAGGAGAAATCTTCGGAGGTCTGGTATATCTTTGTATCTTACCTTTGCAAGACTCATGCTTTAATGTAGTTATCTTCTCTATTTACTTTTATGCCTTTCATGTGTATGGTTAGTATAGTTTTCACACCGTAGCATGGGAACTCCGCTCGCATCGAGTGCTCTAGTTATCGTACGTGATTAGAGTAGTAATCAATAGTATAGACTTGGTGTCTAGACTATGGGTTACCTGAGTTTGCGCCCAATCCCACGGTTAGTTGTTGTAGCCCCAGGGGTGACAGCTCTGTCAGGCCTTTGTAATCCACCACGTTCGGATTAGTGTTCGTAGAGCTTTAAGCAGCCTTCCCCTGACCATGCTTTCTCACCTCCCTCGAGGGTCGGAAAGGTACTGCTGCTCCAAAGTGTTATTGTGTGTGATCGTTATATCTACCCATGCTTAAGTTATACCTTCTAGTCTAAACTAGAATAGAACCAAAGTAATAGAGAAGTACTTAGGAACCTTGAACTCACCCGTTGTCCTCTCAATTTAGCTAGACTGCTCATTTATTTTACCATGGAATTTTCCTATGTGTGTGTTATTATTCATAACTCTTATCATTAGCATCACTTATCCTCACTTTAGTCTAGTTGGTATACTAGTTAGTAGATACATGATGGTGAACTATCAACTTCTTTAACCATTGTTTCCCTATGGATAAATACGATACCTTGGAATACTCCCGGGTGAAAGCTACAACGGTATCCTTGTGCTTGCGAATTCATCTATTTGCGTTTAAAAATACCAACAAGCTCTCTGGCGCCGTTGCCGGGGAAACAATTGGCGTAAAGATTTTGATAGTTCACCATCATGTATCTACTAACTAGTATACCAACTAGACTAAAGTGAGGATAAGTGATGCTAATGATAAGAGTTATGAATAATAACACACACATAGGAAAATTCCATGGTAAAATAAATGAGCAGTCTAGCTAAATTGAGAGGACAACGGGTGAGTTCAAGGTTCCTAAGTACTTCTCTATTACTTTGGTTCTATTCTAGTTTAGACTAGAAGGTATAACTTAAGCATGGGTAGATATAACGATCACACACAATAACACTTTGGAGCAGCAGTACCTTTCCGACCCTCGAGGGAGGTGAGAAAGCATGGTCAGGGGAAGGCTGCTTAAAGCTCTACGAACACTAATCCGAACGTGGTGGATTACAAAGGCCTGACAGAGCTGTCACCCCTGGGGCTACAACAACTAACCGTGGGATTGGGCGCAAACTCAGGTAACCCATAGTCTAGACACCAAGTCTATACTATTGATTACTACTCTAATCACGTACGATAACTAGAGCACTCGATGCGAGCGGAGTTCCCATGCTACGGTGTGAAAACTATACTAACCATACACATGAAAGGCATAAAAGTAAATAGAGAAGATAACTACATTAAAGCATGAGTCTTGCAAAGGTAAGATACAAAGATATACCAGACCTCCGAAGATTTCTCCTTCACCTGAGCATAGCTCAACTCTCCCTAACTCTCAACTCAACTATTCTACTTCTACATCTTGAGAGTGTTGTGGAGATTTTTCTCTTGTGGTGTGTCTTGATCTCAATGAGATGAGATATGAGATGCCTTCCAGGAGGGGGTCTGGGTGTCCTTTTATAGGGGAGATGGAGTAGGGGGCAAGTAAGCCATGTCATCGATCCACATCAATTCTTACGACCACCGTTGGATAAACCGACTCAAAACTGCCTTAGAATCAACAGTCCAGATCTTAGAAAAGTGCATGAGGTGGCGGAGGGCTAATGGGGCCAGGGGGAGGCCGGTCGGCCTGCTACTATGGCAGGTGGGCCTCCCCTTTGGGTGGTGGGTCCTCTGCTTCGTCTTGAGTTGCTTTTCGCAGTTTTCGTGAGTTGAATCACTTATTGATGTTGGTTTGCTTGTTTGGAGTGTATGACGGTGGTCCCGTTGATCCTGTGAAGTGAACCGAAATCCTTGGATGCTTATAGATAGCCTTCTTTTGCATAACCTTCAATATTTTGACCTGCAAGCATAATTCTCCAAGTACAAGTGGAACCAAGTGAAATCATAACATAAGTTGTTGTTTTTTTATTACTTTTACGTTGATTGGCCCTTATGTTGATTGTTTATAGTTGATGTTAGTGACCGTCAACAATCCCTCCTTTCTTTGGCACAACCTAAACGGGGCTAACCCATTCCCTGTGTGGCACGGGATAAATTATCCCAGCGTGCAGGAGTTTAAGAACTTCTTTCTTAACCAGTTCTCGCATCGCATTGTTTAGCCTACGCTGAGGCTCTCTAGAAGGTGTGCTAGAAGGATAAATTGGAATGCGATGGGTGCAGAGGGTAGGACTGATCCCCTTAAGATCCCGGAGTGAGTACCCAAAAATAGGCCTATGTTTCTCTAGAATGGCGATGAGTTTGATTGTCTCCTAGTCTGAGAGCATATCGCTTATGATTACAGGAGTTTTAGTGTCGCCATTTAAGAAAGCATAACAAAGGCTAGCCAGTAGGGGTTTGAGTTCGATTGGGGGTCGTGATGGTGTTTCATGTGTGGGAAGTTCGATAATTTCTCCTAAGTCATCTTCATCTTGAATGAAGAGTTCAACATCTTTATCTAAAGATGACTCAGGAGTCTCAAAAGGAGAAACAGCCATGACCTCCTCGATTGGTGTTGAACAAGGGAGAAATTCTATCACCGAGATTTTAGCTCGAGTGATGGGAATGGAGAAGGCTGCTCTCCAATTGGGTTTTGCTGCCTTTTCTCTCAAGTTTTGATGGTGAAAATCACAGATCGGCTTGAGGGAAGGTGGAGCTTCAATGGAGGAGAAAGGATGAGCTTTTGGTCTGTCTGGTTTCGAACTGAGCCAGCGGAGGAAGAAGATGACCGTTGTGGGCTGGGCCTGCTGTATAAATACGGGCCCGAGCCCAACGATCATCAGAGGGCGGCACTGCCGCTCTCTAAAGGCGGCACTGCCGCCCTGCCTTTAATAGCCCAAATAAGATGAATTTTGGCTGGCTATTAAGGCTGGGTGAGAGGATGTATTTTTGAATATTGAGTTTAGGTATGCCGTACTATAAAGAGGGATTCTAGGACAACTGTGTCAACTATGCAACCAGATGCTCAAATCTTCAAAATACATCCTCTCACCCAGCCTTAATAGCCAGCCAAAATTCATCTTATTTGGGCTATTAAAGGCAGGGCGGCAGTGCCGCCTTTAGAGAGCGGCAGTGCCGCCCTCTGATGATCGTTGGGCTCGGGCCCGTATTTATACAGCAGGCCCAGCCCACAACGGTCATCTTCTTCCTCCGCTGGCTCAGTTCGAAACCAGACAGACCAAAAGCTCATCCTTTCTCCTCCATTGAAGCTCCACCTTCCCTCAAGCCGATCTGTGATTTTCACCATCAAAACTTGAGAGAAAAGGCAGCAAAACCCAATTGGAGAGCAGCCTTCTCCATTCCCATCACTCGAGCTAAAATCTCGGTGATAGAATTTCTCCCTTGTTCAACACCAATCGAGGAGGTCATGGCTGTTTCTCCTTTTGAGACTCCTGAGTCATCTTTAGATAAAGATGTTGAACTCTTCATTCAAGATGAAGATGACTTAGGAGAAATTATCGAACTTCCCACACATGAAACACCATCACGACCCCCAATCGAACTCAAACCCCTACTGGCTAGCCTTTGTTATGCTTTCTTAAATGGCGACACTAAAACTCCTGTAATCATAAGCGATATGCTCTCAGACTAGGAGACAATCAAACTCATCGCCATTCTAGAGAAACATAGGCCTATTTTTGGGTACTCACTCCGGGATCTTAAGGGGATCAGTCCTACCCTCTGCACCCATCGCATTCCAATTTATCCTTCTAGCACACCTTCTAGAGAGCCTCAGCGTAGGCTAAACAATGCGATGCGAGAACTGGTTAAGAAAGAAGTTCTTAAACTCCTGCACGCTGGGATAATTTATCCCGTGCCACACAGGGAATGGGTTAGCCCCGTTTAGGTTGTGCCAAAGAAAGGAGGGATTGTTGACGGTCACTAACATCAACTATAAACAATCAACATAAGGGCCAATCAACGTAAAAGTAATAAAAAAACAACAACTTATGTTATGATTTCACTTGGTTCCACTTGTACTTGGAGAATTATGCTTGCAGGTCAAAATATTGAAGGTTATGCAAAAGAAGGCTATCTATAAGCATCCAAGGATTTCGGTTCACTTCACAGGATCAACGGGACCACCGTCATACACTCCAAACAAGCAAACCAACATCAATAAGTGATTCAACTCACGAAAACTGCGAAAAGCAACTCAAGACGAAGCAGAGGACCCACCACCCAAAGGGGAGGCCCACCTGCCATAGTAGCAGGCCGACCGGCCTCCCCCTGGCCCCATTAGCCCTCCGCCACCTCATGCACTTTTCTAAGATCTGGACTGTTGATTCTAAGGCAGTTTTGAGTCGGTTTATCCAACGGTGGTCGTAAGAATTGATGTGGATCGATGACATGGCTTACTTGCCCCCTACTCCATCTCCCCTATAAAAGGACACCCAGACCCCCTCCTGGAAGGCATCTCATATCTCATCTCATTGAGATCAAGACACACCACAAGAGAAAAATCTCCACAACACTCTCAAGATGTAGAAGTAGAATAGTTGAGTTGAGAGTTAGGGAGAGTTGAGCTATGCTCAGGTGAAGGAGAAATCTTCGGAGGTCTGGTATATCTTTGTATCTTACCTTTGCAAGACTCATGCTTTAATGTAGTTATCTTCTCTATTTACTTTTATGCCTTTCATGTGTATGGTTAGTATAGTTTTCACACCGTAGCATGGGAACTCCGCTCGCATCGAGTGCTCTAGTTATCGTACGTGATTAGAGTAGTAATCAATAGTATAGACTTGGTGTCTAGACTATGGGTTACCTGAGTTTGCGCCCAATCCCACGGTTAGTTGTTGTAGCCCCAGGGGTGACAGCTCTGTCAGGCCTTTGTAATCCACCACGTTCGGATTAGTGTTCGTAGAGCTTTAAGCAGCCTTCCCCTGACCATGCTTTCTCACCTCCCTCGAGGGTCGGAAAGGTACTGCTGCTCCAAAGTGTTATTGTGTGTGATCGTTATATCTACCCATGCTTAAGTTATACCTTCTAGTCTAAACTAGAATAGAACCAAAGTAATAGAGAAGTACTTAGGAACCTTGAACTCACCCGTTGTCCTCTCAATTTAGCTAGACTGCTCATTTATTTTACCATGGAATTTTCCTATGTGTGTGTTATTATTCATAACTCTTATCATTAGCATCACTTATCCTCACTTTAGTCTAGTTGGTATACTAGTTAGTAGATACATGATGGTGAACTATCAAAATCTTTACGCCAATTGTTTCCCCGGCAACGGCGCCAGAGAGCTTGTTGGTATTTTTAAACGCAAATAGATGAATTCGCAAGCACAAGGATACCGTTGTAGCTTTCACCCGGGAGTATTCCAAGGTATCGTATTTATCCATAGGGAAACAATGGTTAAAGAAGTTGATAGTTCACCATCATGTATCTACTAACTAGTATACCAACTAGACTAAAGTGAGGATAAGTGATGCTAATGATAAGAGTTATGAATAATAACACACACATAGGAAAATTCCATGGTAAAATAAATGAGCAGTCTAGCTAAATTGAGAGGACAACGGGTGAGTTCAAGGTTCCTAAGTACTTCTCTATTACTTTGGTTCTATTCTAGTTTAGACTAGAAGGTATAACTTAAGCATGGGTAGATATAACGATCACACACAATAACACTTTGGAGCAGCAGTACCTTTCCGACCCTCGAGGGAGGTGAGAAAGCATGGTCAGGGGAAGGCTGCTTAAAGCTCTACGAACACTAATCCGAACGTGGTGGATTACAAAGGCCTGACAGAGCTGTCACCCCTGGGGCTACAACAACTAACCGTGGGATTGGGCGCAAACTCAGGTAACCCATAGTCTAGACACCAAGTCTATACTATTGATTACTACTCTAATCACGTACGATAACTAGAGCACTCGATGCGAGCGGAGTTCCCATGCTACGGTGTGAAAACTATACTAACCATACACATGAAAGGCATAAAAGTAAATAGAGAAGATAACTACATTAAAGCATGAGTCTTGCAAAGGTAAGATACAAAGATATACCAGACCTCCGAAGATTTCTCCTTCACCTGAGCATAGCTCAACTCTCCCTAACTCTCAACTCAACTATTCTACTTCTACATCTTGAGAGTGTTGTGGAGATTTTTCTCTTGTGGTGTGTCTTGATCTCAATGAGATGAGATATGAGATGCCTTCCAGGAGGGGGTCTGGGTGTCCTTTTATAGGGGAGATGGAGTAGGGGGCAAGTAAGCCATGTCATCGATCCACATCAATTCTTACGACCACCGTTGGATAAACCGACTCAAAACTGCCTTAGAATCAACAGTCCAGATCTTAGAAAAGTGCATGAGGTGGCGGAGGGCTAATGGGGCCAGGGGGAGGCCGGTCGGCCTGCTACTATGGCAGGTGGGCCTCCCCTTTGGGTGGTGGGTCCTCTGCTTCGTCTTGAGTTGCTTTTCGCAGTTTTCGTGAGTTGAATCACTTATTGATGTTGGTTTGCTTGTTTGGAGTGTATGACGGTGGTCCCGTTGATCCTGTGAAGTGAACCGAAATCCTTGGATGCTTATAGATAGCCTTCTTTTGCATAACCTTCAATATTTTGACCTGCAAGCATAATTCTCCAAGTACAAGTGGAACCAAGTGAAATCATAACATAAGTTGTTGTTTTTTTATTACTTTTACGTTGATTGGCCCTTATGTTGATTGTTTATAGTTGATGTTAGTGACCGTCAACAATCCCTCCTTTCTTTGGCACAACCTAAACGGGGCTAACCCATTCCCTGTGTGGCACGGGATAAATTATCCCAGCGTGCAGGAGTTTAAGAACTTCTTTCTTAACCAGTTCTCGCATCGCATTGTTTAGCCTACGCTGAGGCTCTCTAGAAGGTGTGCTAGAAGGATAAATTGGAATGCGATGGGTGCAGAGGGTAGGACTGATCCCCTTAAGATCCCGGAGTGAGTACCCAAAAATAGGCCTATGTTTCTCTAGAATGGCGATGAGTTTGATTGTCTCCTAGTCTGAGAGCATATCGCTTATGATTACAGGAGTTTTAGTGTCGCCATTTAAGAAAGCATAACAAAGGCTAGCCAGTAGGGGTTTGAGTTCGATTGGGGGTCGTGATGGTGTTTCATGTGTGGGAAGTTCGATAATTTCTCCTAAGTCATCTTCATCTTGAATGAAGAGTTCAACATCTTTATCTAAAGATGACTCAGGAGTCTCAAAAGGAGAAACAGCCATGACCTCCTCGATTGGTGTTGAACAAGGGAGAAATTCTATCACCGAGATTTTAGCTCGAGTGATGGGAATGGAGAAGGCTGCTCTCCAATTGGGTTTTGCTGCCTTTTCTCTCAAGTTTTGATGGTGAAAATCACAGATCGGCTTGAGGGAAGGTGGAGCTTCAATGGAGGAGAAAGGATGAGCTTTTGGTCTGTCTGGTTTCGAACTGAGCCAGCGGAGGAAGAAGATGACCGTTGTGGGCTGGGCCTGCTGTATAAATACGGGCCCGAGCCCAACGATCATCAGAGGGCGGCACTGCCGCTCTCTAAAGGCGGCACTGCCGCCCTGCCTTTAATAGCCCAAATAAGATGAATTTTGGCTGGCTATTAAGGCTGGGTGAGAGGATGTATTTTTGAAGATTTGAGCATCTGGTTGCATAGTTGACACAGTTGTCCTAGAATCCCTCTTTATAGTACGGCATACCTAAACTCAATATTCAAAATAAAATGAGTTTAAACCCTTTTGAGTCCAGCATAGCCATCCATAGTAATTATGGGGTACCTGCAACCTGTTCATCATCCTCTTATTTTATTCCCTGCTTGTCATCTCAATAAATCTCATTAGTCCTCTAATTGAGGGGTCATCAACACCAAAACCCACTTAGGGCTTGATTGCACTTACAGACCCTCACCCGAACTAGGAATTCTGGAGCAAGAAATTCAACTCTCAGAACTTCCATTTTTCGAGAAAGAACTTTTCGAAGATTCAGAAACACCTCGAATTATTCTTGCCAAAAGAGACCACCAGTTCCTGTCACTCCTCTTGACCGTCTAGATAAAGATTTCCTTAGAAAAACTGTCAAGGAGTTGATTGCCATCATGAGCAGCGAATGGTAGAAGAAGCAGAGCTTTCTTCTGAAGAAATTCAGATTCACACCCCTTCTTCAAACAATCCAATGCAAACTCTATGGAAACTGGGTAGATGTGCTATATAACCCCATTGTCGGAGCAAACCTCATGTCTGCATCTTTCACACTCACCTACTTAGGTGAGGAGCCCCTTGCTCCCACAAACAAATCCATCAGAATCACCCCACGATCTAGCCTAGAAGGATTTGGGATTCTCCATAATATAGCAATACATCATGCTAATGTTGAAATGGCCCTTGATTTCCATATCTTCGAAATCCAGGATTTCGACATTTTGATAGGGCATCCCCTAGAAAAACTCTTCATGGAGCCACCAACTTTAGGGAACCTCAACATAAAACTTGGGAGAGAAGCCTTCTCCATTCCCATCACTCGAGCTAAAATCTCGGTGATAGAATTTCTCCCTTGTTCAACACCAATCGAGGAGGTCATGGCTGTTTCTCCTTTTGAGACTCCTGAGTCATCTTTAGATAAAGATGTTGAACTCTTCATTCAAGATGAAGATGACTTAGGAGAAATTATCGAACTTCCCACACATGAAACACCATCACGACCCCCAATCGAACTCAAACCCCTACTGGCTAGCCTTTGTTATGCTTTCTTAAATGGCGACACTAAAACTCCTGTAATCATAAGCGATATGCTCTCAGACTAGGAGACAATCAAACTCATCGCCATTCTAGAGAAACATAGGCCTATTTTTGGGTACTCACTCCGGGATCTTAAGGGGATCAGTCCTACCCTCTGCACCCATCGCATTCCAATTTATCCTTCTAGCACACCTTCTAGAGAGCCTCAGCGTAGGCTAAACAATGCGATGCGAGAACTGGTTAAGAAAGAAGTTCTTAAACTCCTGCACGCTGGGATAATTTATCCCGTGCCACACAGGGAATGGGTTAGCCCCGTTTAGGTTGTGCCAAAGAAAGGAGGGATTGTTGACGGTCACTAACATCAACTATAAACAATCAACATAAGGGCCAATCAACGTAAAAGTAATAAAAAAACAACAACTTATGTTATGATTTCACTTGGTTCCACTTGTACTTGGAGAATTATGCTTGCAGGTCAAAATATTGAAGGTTATGCAAAAGAAGGCTATCTATAAGCATCAAGGATTTCGGTTCACTTCACAGGATCAACGGGACCACCGTCATACACTCCAAACAAGCAAACCAACATCAATAAGTGATTCAACTCACGAAAACTGCGAAAAGCAACTCAAGACGAAGCAGAGGACCCACCACCCAAAGGGGAGGCCCACCTGCCATAGTAGCAGGCCGACCGGCCTCCCCCTGGCCCCATTAGCCCTCCGCCACCTCATGCACTTTTCTAAGATCTGGACTGTTGATTCTAAGGCAGTTTTGAGTCGGTTTATCCAACGGTGGTCGTAAGAATTGATGTGGATCGATGACATGGCTTACTTGCCCCCTACTCCATCTCCCCTATAAAAGGACACCCAGACCCCCTCCTGGAAGGCATCTCATATCTCATCTCATTGAGATCAAGACACACCACAAGAGAGAAGAAAGAAGCAAAAGAAGAGAAGCAAGGAAGAGAGAGCAAGAAAAGCTCAAAGCCGTGCATGTGTCATCTAGTGAGCTCTCTAGTAGCTCCGATGATGGCGATGATGATGAGTCCTACATCAAGCCAAAGAAGGGTAGCAAGGACAAGGGCAGCAGCAACAACAAGAAGAAATACTCCGCCGTATCCTTTAACTATTCTTCTTTGACTAACCATGATCGCAAGTCTTTTATCAATGTGCCCGCGGGCAAGTTACCTAAGTTTAATGGGACTAACTTTGCCAAGTGGAAGCACTTGATGAAGGCTTATCTTGTAGGTCTTCATCCCGACATTTGGGAGATTGTGTGCAATGGTGTTGAGCCTCCAATGGATCCCGAAAACCCCACAAATGTTGAGTTAGCAGCCATCCATCTAAATGGACAAGCCATTAGTGTGCTTCTTAGTGCATTGGATGGTGATGAGTATAATAGAGTGATGGGTGTGGATGTTGCCAAGCAGATTTGGGACACTTTGCACATTGCACATGAAGGCGTTGACAAAGTGAGAAAGGCAAGAATTGATTTGTTGATGGCAAAGCTCAACCGGTTTGTGATCATAGATGGTGAAGGGCCCCAAGAGATGTTTGATAGATTGATGACAATGGTTGGCAAGATTAGAGGCTATGGCTGTAATGAGCTTGATGACCACAAGGTTGTCAAAATTATGTTGGAAGCCTACTCACCAAGAAATGAGACCATGGTTACTCTCATTAGAGATAAGAAGAAGTTTGAGCACTTCACTCCAAATGATGTGCTTGGAAGAATCTTGACATTTGATATGCAAAGAGAAGAAGCAAATGAGAGGAGAAGACTTGGTGAGTTGCAAGCCAAGCTTGATGGCATGAAGATCAAGGATGTGGCACTCAAGGCAACCAAGGCAAGCAAGAAAGGGCCAACAAACAAGCAAAGGGGCAGCAAGCAAGCATCAACAAGCAAGCCTAAAGAAGTCAAGCAAATCCAAGAAGAAGATGAAGTAACAACATCATCAAGTGAAGATGAGAGTGATGATGCACCGTATGAGATGGGGCAGCATGAGTGACCTTCCCTTTTCTATAGGGGGCGGCACTGCCGCCCTTCACAGCGGCATTGCCGCCCTGGGCTGGCTGTGCTGCTCGGGGCTGCCTTTGTGCCACCTTCTGTGCAGGTCTCTCTGTACTCATTCTGCCCTTACTCATGAACTGAACACATTCATATCCATTTATAACCTTTCTCCCATTTACCTTGCTTCCTTTGATGTGTCCTAGTCCATCCTTGATGTGTGGGTGTCTTCCATTCTTGTATTGTTGCTGCCTTGGTTGACATCCTTTGCCACTAGATTGCTTGTTCTCTGTTGTACACCCTTTTGCAATCAACTCATTTAGCCTAGCGATCTCAATTTTCATAGCCTCCATGTTTGCAAGGTTAGTGGCATAATTATTTAAGTTAACATTATAGCACTTTCCACAACCTTGACTAGTGGAAGGATATGAGGCATCCTTTGCTTTAGAGGGCTGTGGGGTGCTCTCCCAAAGAAGGTTATATTGCAGCTCCATCTCTTTGTACTTCTTATCCAAGTCACAATACTTTTGATTGAGTGCAACATTTGCCTTCTTTGTGAGAGCATGGTCCTCTTGCTCTTTGGTCAATGCCTTGTGCAAGACATCCATCTCACTTCTCTCTAAAGCAAGAGCTTCCTTGCTAGCAATATAGAGATCCTCTTGTTTTATGAGTGCATCTTCTCTAATTGCTAGCTCGGCTTGAAGGCTCTCATATTCTTCCATTAGTCTAGTGATGAATTGTTTTGTCTTAGCATCCAACTTTTTAGTTATTTCGCTTATTTCTTCATCACTAGATTCATCATCACTAGAGCTATCACTAAGATCACTACTAGAGATGTCACTTGGAGGTGGAGTAGGTTTGGTTTTAGATTTTACCTTCTCACCCCTTGCCATGAGACAAGTGTGAGGGGCGTAGTAGTCACCATCGGACATGTTGTTGAAGAGCTTTGGTGAGGAGGATGTCTTGTGAATTGCCACGGTTGCAAGCTTTTCATCCTCATCACTTGAGCTATCATGTGTAGAGTCCCACTCATGCCCAATGTGTGCTTCACCTACATTCTTCTTCTCTCTTCTAGAGTGGGGCTTGCTATCTTTCTTGTCCTTCTTGTATTTGTTGTCTTTGCTCTCATATAGACAATGAGCAACAAAGTGCTCGGTGCTGCCACAATTGTAGCAAGTCCTCTTCTTCTTGTTAGGGAACCTCCTCTTCATGAATTTGTACCCTTGATCCTTCAACCCTCTCTTGTACTTCTTCATGAAGAGTGCCAAGTCCTCCACCTTCTCATACGGTGCATCATCACTCTCATCTTCACTTGATGATGTTGTTACTTCATCTTCTTCTTGGATTTGCTTGACTTCTTTAGGCTTGCTTGTTGATGCTTGCTTGCTGCCCCTTTGCTTGTTTGTTGGCCCTTTCTTGCTTGCCTTGGTTGCCTGAGTGCCACATCCTTGATCTTCATGCCATCAAGCTTGGCTTGCAACTCACCAAGTCTTCTCCTCTCATTTGCTTCTTCTCTTTGCATATCAAATGTCAAGATTCTTCCAAGCACATCATTTGGAGTGAAGTGCTCAAACTTCTTCTTATCTCTAATGAGAGTAACCATGGTCTCATTTCTTGGTGAGTAGGCTTCCAACATAATTTTGACAACCTTGTGGTCATCAAGCTCATTACAGCCATAGCCTCTAATCTTGCCAACCATTGTCATCAATCTATCAAACATCTCTTGGGGCCCTTCACCATCTATGATCACAAACCGGTTGAGCTTTGCCATCAACAAATCAATTCTTGCCTTTCTCACTTTGTCAACGCCTTCATGTGCAATGTGCAAAGTGTCCCAAATCTGCTTGGCAACATCCACACCCATCACTCTATTATACTCATCACCATCCAATGCACTAAGAAGCACACTAATGGCTTGTCCATTTAGATGGATGGCTGCTAACTCAACATTTGTGGGGTTTTCGGGATCCATTGGAGGCTCAACACCATTGCACACAATCTCCCAAATGTCGGGATGAAGACCTACAAGATAAGCCTTCATCAAGTGCTTCCACTTGGCAAAGTTAGTCCCATTAAACTTAGGTAACTTGCCCGCGGGCACATTGATAAAAGACTTGCGATCATGGTTAGTCAAAGAAGAATAGTTAAAGGATACGGCGGAGTATTTCTTCTTGTTGTTGCTGCTGCCCTTGTCCTTGCTACCCTTCTTTGGCTTGATGTAGGACTCATCATCATCGCCATCATCGGAGCTACTAGAGAGCTCACTAGATGACACATGCACGGCTTTGAGCTTTTCTTGCTCTCTCTTCCTTGCTTCTCTTCTTTTGCTTCTTTCTTCTCTCTTGAGTCTTCTTTCTTCTTTTCTTCTTTTCTTTTCTTGAAGCCGCTGCTTCTCTCTCTCAGCTTCTCTTGCTTCTCTTCTCTTTTTCTTTTTGGCTTTTCTCCTTTGTTTCTCTTCATCATCTTGTAGTTTCTTCTCCGCATCGGATCTCAACGAGGGAAGATCCTCCGCTGCTGTAGAGACGGAGAGATCGCTACTCTCAGTCTCGTGCAGATCCAAGTCATGGGGATTGACTTGTTGAGCTGCACTCGATGCTCCTCCGACCTCCATTCCTCACGCGGTGAAGCGTATACGAGGAACCTGGCTCCGATACCACTTGTAGGATCTCTGGTACACAAAGATGGCCTAGAGGGGGGGTGAATAGGCCTGCAAAAACTCAGCTCAAAATTCAATCAGAACCTAGGGCGGCACTGCCGCTCTGCCAGGGCGGCACTGCCGCACCTCAAATAATAACTCAAACGAGCTGAAACTTTGCAGTATGTAATCTGATAGCCTAAGCAGTGTAACTATGCAATATGAAGAGAAAGTTCAGCTCGAAGACTGAATACCACAGAATGCTTGTAATCATAAAGATCTAAGGTATTGCTCTAACCCTAGAACATGAAGAACAGCAAGAACACAATAAGAACAAGTGACACAAGATTTACCCCGTGGTTCAGCTCACCACCAAGGCTTGCCTGCGTCCATGTTGTTGAGGAAGCCACAAAAGGCGTTGGCTTGCCACCAAGGCTTGCCTTTCTCCTCATTCTCAAGTCAAGAGAGTGAACTCTTGAGATGAGCGGTGATTCACTAGCTGCAATCTTGGATTACAACCTTCCCAAGGATGCCACAACAGTTGGCAAGCTCTTGGGCGACGCCTAGCCGGCTAGGAGCAAGCTCCAAGAGTAATAAACCCTAGAACCGCCGGCCAAACGTGAACCAAATGCTCTTTTGACTTTGGGAATCAATGGATCTGCTCTCCAATTGGGTTTTGCTGCCTTTTCTCTCAAGTTTTGATGGTGAAAATCACAGATCGGCTTGAGGGAAGGTGGAGCTTCAATGGAGGAGAAAGGATGAGCTTTTGGTCTGTCTGGTTTCGAACTGAGCCAGCGGAGGAAGAAGATGACCGTTGTGGGCTGGGCCTGCTGTATAAATACGGGCCCGAGCCCAACGATCATCAGAGGGCGGCACTGCCGCTCTCTAAAGGCGGCACTGCCGCCCTGCCTTTAATAGCCCAAATAAGATGAATTTTGGCTGGCTATTAAGGCTGGGTGAGAGGATGTATTTTTGAAGATTTGAGCATCTGGTTGCATAGTTGACACAGTTGTCCTAGAATCCCTCTTTATAGTACGGCATACCTAAACTCAATATTCAAAATAAAATGAGTTTAAACCCTTTTGAGTCCAGCATAGCCATCCATAGTAATTATGGGGTACCTGCAACCTGTTCATCATCCTCTTATTTTATTCCCTGCTTGTCATCTCAATAAATCTCATTAGTCCTCTAATTGAGGGGTCATCAACACCAAAACCCACTTAGGGCTTGATTGCACTTACAGACCCTCACCCGAACTAGGAATTCTGGAGCAAGAAATTCAACTCTCAGAACTTCCATTTTTCGAGAAAGAACTTTTCGAAGATTTCAGAAACACCTCGAATTATTCTTGCCTTTCTCACTTTGTCAACGCCTTCATGTGCAATGTGCAAAGTGTCCCAAATCTGCTTGGCAACATCCACACCCATCACTCTATTATACTCATCACCATCCAATGCACTAAGAAGCACACTAATGGCTTGTCCATTTAGATGGATGGCTGCTAACTCAACATTTGTGGGGTTTTCGGGATCCATTGGAGGCTCAACACCATTGCACACAATCTCCCAAATGTCGGGATGAAGACCTACAAGATAAGCCTTCATCAAGTGCTTCCACTTGGCAAAGTTAGTCCCATTAAACTTAGGTAACTTGCCCGCGGGCACATTGATAAAAGACTTGCGATCATGGTTAGTCAAAGAAGAATAGTTAAAGGATACGGCGGAGTATTTCTTCTTGTTGTTGCTGCTGCCCTTGTCCTTGCTACCCTTCTTTGGCTTGATGTAGGACTCATCATCATCGCCATCATCGGAGCTACTAGAGAGCTCACTAGATGACACATGCACGGCTTTGAGCTTTTCTTGCTCTCTCTTCCTTGCTTCTCTTCTTTTGCTTCTTTCTTCTCTCTTGAGTCTTCTTTCTTCTTTTCTTCTTTTCTTTTCTTGAAGCCGCTGCTTCTCTCTCTCAGCTTCTCTTGCTTCTCTTCTCTTTTTCTTTTTGGCTTTTCTCCTTTGTTTCTCTTCATCATCTTGTAGTTTCTTCTCCGCATCGGATCTCAACGAGGGAAGATCCTCCGCTGCTGTAGAGACGGAGAGATCGCTACTCTCAGTCTCGTGCAGATCCAAGTCATGGGGATTGACTTGTTGAGCTGCACTCGATGCTCCTCCGACCTCCATTCCTCACGCGGTGAAGCGTATACGAGGAACCTGGCTCCGATACCACTTGTAGGATCTCTGGTACACAAAGATGGCCTAGAGGGGGGGTGAATAGGCCTGCAAAAACTCAGCTCAAAATTCAATCAGAACCTAGGGCGGCACTGCCGCTCTGCCAGGGCGGCACTGCCGCACCTCAAATAATAACTCAAACGAGCTGAAACTTTGCAGTATGTAATCTGATAGCCTAAGCAGTGTAACTATGCAATATGAAGAGAAAGTTCAGCTCGAAGACTGAATACCACAGAATGCTTGTAATCATAAAGATCTAAGGTATTGCTCTAACCCTAGAACATGAAGAACAGCAAGAACACAATAAGAACAAGTGACACAAGATTTACCCCGTGGTTCAGCTCACCACCAAGGCTTGCCTGCGTCCATGTTGTTGAGGAAGCCACAAAAGGCGTTGGCTTGCCACCAAGGCTTGCCTTTCTCCTCATTCTCAAGTCAAGAGAGTGAACTCTTGAGATGAGCGGTGATTCACTAGCTGCAATCTTGGATTACAACCTTCCCAAGGATGCCACAACAGTTGGCAAGCTCTTGGGCGACGCCTAGCCGGCTAGGAGCAAGCTCCAAGAGTAATAAACCCTAGAACCGCCGGCCAAACGTGAACCAAATGCTCTTTTGACTTTGGGAATCAATGGATCTGCTCTCCAATTGGGTTTTGCTGCCTTTTCTCTCAAGTTTTGATGGTGAAAATCACAGATCGGCTTGAGGGAAGGTGGAGCTTCAATGGAGGAGAAAGGATGAGCTTTTGGTCTGTCTGGTTTCGAACTGAGCCAGCGGAGGAAGAAGATGACCGTTGTGGGCTGGGCCTGCTGTATAAATACGGGCCCGAGCCCAACGATCATCAGAGGGCGGCACTGCCGCTCTCTAAAGGCGGCACTGCCGCCCTGCCTTTAATAGCCCAAATAAGATGAATTTTGGCTGGCTATTAAGGCTGGGTGAGAGGATGTATTTTTGAAGATTTGAGCATCTGGTTGCATAGTTGACACAGTTGTCCTAGAATCCCTCTTTATAGTACGGCATACCTAAACTCAATATTCAAAATAAAATGAGTTTAAACCCTTTTGAGTCCAGCATAGCCATCCATAGTAATTATGGGGTACCTGCAACCTGTTCATCATCCTCTTATTTTATTCCCTGCTTGTCATCTCAATAAATCTCATTAGTCCTCTAATTGAGGGGTCATCAACACCAAAACCCACTTAGGGCTTGATTGCACTTACAGACCCTCACCCGAACTAGGAATTCTGGAGCAAGAAATTCAACTCTCAGAACTTCCATTTTTCGAGAAAGAACTTTTCGAAGATTTCAGAAACACCTCGAATTATTCTTGCCAAAAGAGACCACCAGTTCCTGTCACTCCTCTTGACCGTCTAGATAAAGATTTCCTTAGAAAAACTGTCAAGGAGTTGATTGCCATCATGAGCAGCGAATGGGTAGAAGAAGCAGAGCTTTCTTCTGAAGAAATTCAGATTCACACCCCTTCTTCAACAATCCAATGCAAACTCTATGGAAACTGGGTAGATGTGCTATATAACCCCATTGTCGGAGCAAACCTCATGTCTGCATCTTTCACACTCACCTACTTAGGTGAGGAGCCCCTTGCTCCCACAAACAAATCCATCAGAATCACCCCACGATCTAGCCTAGAAGGATTTGGGATTCTCCATAATATAGCAATACATCATGCTAATGTTGAAATGGCCCTTGATTTCCATATCTTCGAAATCCAGGATTTCGACATTTTGATAGGGCATCCCCTAGAAAAACTCTTCATGGAGCCACCAACTTTAGGGAACCTCAACATAAAACTTGGGAGAGAAGCCTTCTCCATTCCCATCACTCGAGCTAAAATCTCGGTGATAGAATTTCTCCCTTGTTCAACACCAATCGAGGAGGTCATGGCTGTTTCTCCTTTTGAGACTCCTGAGTCATCTTTAGATAAAGATGTTGAACTCTTCATTCAAGATGAAGATGACTTAGGAGAAATTATCGAACTTCCCACACATGAAACACCATCACGACCCCCAATCGAACTCAAACCCCTACTGGCTAGCCTTTGTTATGCTTTCTTAAATGGCGACACTAAAACTCCTGTAATCATAAGCGATATGCTCTCAGACTAGGAGACAATCAAACTCATCGCCATTCTAGAGAAACATAGGCCTATTTTTGGGTACTCACTCCGGGATCTTAAGGGGATCAGTCCTACCCTCTGCACCCATCGCATTCCAATTTATCCTTCTAGCACACCTTCTAGAGAGCCTCAGCGTAGGCTAAACAATGCGATGCGAGAACTGGTTAAGAAAGAAGTTCTTAAACTCCTGCACGCTGGGATAATTTATCCCGTGCCACACAGGGAATGGGTTAGCCCCGTTTAGGTTGTGCCAAAGAAAGGAGGGATTGTTGACGGTCACTAACATCAACTATAAACAATCAACATAAGGGCCAATCAACGTAAAAGTAATAAAAAAACAACAACTTATGTTATGATTTCACTTGGTTCCACTTGTACTTGGAGAATTATGCTTGCAGGTCAAAATATTGAAGGTTATGCAAAAGAAGGCTATCTATAAGCATCCAAGGATTTCGGTTCACTTCACAGGATCAACGGGACCACCGTCATACACTCCAAACAAGCAAACCAACATCAATAAGTGATTCAACTCACGAAAACTGCGAAAAGCAACTCAAGACGAAGCAGAGGACCCACCACCCAAAGGGGAGGCCCACCTGCCATAGTAGCAGGCCGACCGGCCTCCCCCTGGCCCCATTAGCCCTCCGCCACCTCATGCACTTTTCTAAGATCTGGACTGTTGATTCTAAGGCAGTTTTGAGTCGGTTTATCCAACGGTGGTCGTAAGAATTGATGTGGATCGATGACATGGCTTACTTGCCCCCTACTCCATCTCCCCTATAAAAGGACACCCAGACCCCCTCCTGGAAGGCATCTCATATCTCATCTCATTGAGATCAAGACACACCACAAGAGAGAAGAAAGAAGCAAAAGAAGAGAAGCAAGGAAGAGAGAGCAAGAAAAGCTCAAAGCCGTGCATGTGTCATCTAGTGAGCTCTCTAGTAGCTCCGATGATGGCGATGATGATGAGTCCTACATCAAGCCAAAGAAGGGTAGCAAGGACAAGGGCAGCAGCAACAACAAGAAGAAATACTCCGCCGTATCCTTTAACTATTCTTCTTTGACTAACCATGATCGCAAGTCTTTTATCAATGTGCCCGCGGGCAAGTTACCTAAGTTTAATGGGACTAACTTTGCCAAGTGGAAGCACTTGATGAAGGCTTATCTTGTAGGTCTTCATCCCGACATTTGGGAGATTGTGTGCAATGGTGTTGAGCCTCCAATGGATCCCGAAAACCCCACAAATGTTGAGTTAGCAGCCATCCATCTAAATGGACAAGCCATTAGTGTGCTTCTTAGTGCATTGGATGGTGATGAGTATAATAGAGTGATGGGTGTGGATGTTGCCAAGCAGATTTGGGACACTTTGCACATTGCACATGAAGGCGTTGACAAAGTGAGAAAGGCAAGAATTGATTTGTTGATGGCAAAGCTCAACCGGTTTGTGATCATAGATGGTGAAGGGCCCCAAGAGATGTTTGATAGATTGATGACAATGGTTGGCAAGATTAGAGGCTATGGCTGTAATGAGCTTGATGACCACAAGGTTGTCAAAATTATGTTGGAAGCCTACTCACCAAGAAATGAGACCATGGTTACTCTCATTAGAGATAAGAAGAAGTTTGAGCACTTCACTCCAAATGATGTGCTTGGAAGAATCTTGACATTTGATATGCAAAGAGAAGAAGCAAATGAGAGGAGAAGACTTGGTGAGTTGCAAGCCAAGCTTGATGGCATGAAGATCAAGGATGTGGCACTCAAGGCAACCAAGGCAAGCAAGAAAGGGCCAACAAACAAGCAAAGGGGCAGCAAGCAAGCATCAACAAGCAAGCCTAAAGAAGTCAAGCAAATCCAAGAAGAAGATGAAGTAACAACATCATCAAGTGAAGATGAGAGTGATGATGCACCGTATGAGATGGGGCAGCATGAGTGACCTTCCCTTTTCTAC
>JAHUYU010002098.1:0-20507 GCA_030439765.1 Tripidium arundinaceum | reverse complement strand
AAGAAATGGAGAAGGCGCCTTTTGATGGTTTATTCCATGTATTTGTGTTTGTGACCTGCAAAGTGATATACTCCAAATACATGTGGAACTTGGTTAATAGTAAAAGGATATGTGACTAAAGTTTGCTAGTTTCTCCTTTTTATGAGCTTATTGACGGTCAAATTTCATCGTTAGTGACCGTCAACAACTCCCCCAAGCTTAAACTTTGCTCGTCCCGAGCAAATAGCGAAGTATTTTGGTTGTTGATCAGGAGTTGCTACTATGCCGATATAATTTGAAAAGTGCCATGCCTATAACAGAGTATTCTTCCGTAATTCAAATAAGTTGGCATTTTTATCCACCCCTTTAACTTAATCCCTGTGGGGCTTATTGCTTTTTCAAGTCTTAGGCGGTTGCAAGATAGAATGGAATAACAGAATAACTAATCATTCATTCTTTGGTCAACCTTCTATCCGGAGGTTTTATGAGTTTTGTAAAAAGAAAGTAAGTTCCTCAATTGATCCACTCAATCGCTCATGTGTATGATCCTCACCAAGGTATTTTGAGATTTTTGCCTTACTTTCCATAGCCTACTTCTAAGGATTTGAGTGGAGTTTTGGGTAGGTATGAGAAGCGGGCATACTTGTATCACATATATTGCTAAGTCAAAAACCGGATCCAAGGAGATGCAAGTCATACACTTTGATCAAGATGTGCAGGTGTGTGGAAAATGTTCCTATCCTATTTTTTTTGTGTGTACTCCAATGTGGTCATGAATGTTCTCTCCTTAAAAACTGCCTTGGGAGTAGGGGCTACTCTTTATTCTCACTAGCGGGAATCAAAGTACCCATTGTTTTCTCTTTTTTTCAATACTTTGGAACCTTCATGTGTTCCATTTTTTTACTATTTTTAGAGCTTCATATGTCTCTCTTTCTTTTTTTTGGAGTAGCCCATACTCTTTCTTGGCAAATGAAAATATTGGAGAGAAAAACTCATGTTTGATGTATGGAGTATTTTTTTTGGTGGATGGAAAAGGCATGTTTTTGCGTAACTCTTAGTGTGAGTGTTAGCATTTTATTTGTGGTGTGCAACGTGAATCTTGATCATGGGTGCATGACGAGAATCTCAACAAGGGTCACATCAATTTGACAAAACTCAATGTAAGTACAAGCAGCATATGGCTGAGGTTTGTATTTGAATATTGTCATATGGCCTTGGTAGTTTGTTAGTTCGATACGTAGGTGGCTAGGTAATTAGTAGTAGTTAGTTACGTAGGTAATAGTTAGCTAGCTTGTAGTAGTTAGGTAGTTATTTACTTAGGTAGTATCCCAATTCCTTGGAAGGTAATAACCTTGGTTTTCTGTTTGAATTAGATGGACAATCTAGTAACCTTATACCATGGAGGCAGTATTGAGAGAGATGGTTATGGAAATGTTTCATTTGTTGGAATGGAGAGTGTCTCTGCTACTCAGTGATTGCCCATCCTATAGTGAATTGGTTGCTAGGGCTCGGGAAGAGCTATGTTCTCATGCAAACGAGGATGACATCGCAGTTGAGGGTGTACTTCACTTTGGTTCGAAGGATTCAATTTTTAGGTGGATGGTGTCGATTGGCTCCAAGGATCAGTGGTAGAATTATGTCAGATCGATGATGAGGACTCAATATCAATGCTTGGATTTGTTTGTGCGGAAGCTGTCCATTGATCCCACCCCTCATGGGTATTCACCCCCTCATGGTCATTCACCCCCTCATGGGTATTCACCAGAACAGGGCAATCTGGCACCTTTTGACCCTCTGTTACCCAACCGTGAGGGGGATGTGGAAGAAGTGGTTGTGGTGCCCGATGCTCAGTTGGCCCCGAATGAGGTTGGAGCTTGTCATCCTATTCGAGTTGAATGTCAGACTGATGATGTTGTGGCGGCCCCTCAAGAGATCCCTTTGACCCAGGATCATCCAAGTAAGTGTCGTAGTAACACTTTTGCTTTCGCCCCATGATTCCATTCCTTTGTCTGAATACAATCGTTTTTGTGCTTGTGATGCAGGAGACATTCCTGTTAATGTTGGTTGTCCTCCTGTGGCTCCATCAGCTAATGGAGAGGAAGCGTGCAGGGCCTCTAATAGTGTGGATGTTCAGATTGTGGATGGTGAGGAGCCTTATAGGACCGCAAGAGCCATTGATTCTGATGATGACTGCCCTGTTACAGCTCTAACACAACAAGATATTTGTGGCAAAACCCACAGGTGCTCAAATATCTTGCTTTCGGAGGTCTTGTCTGCCTCTAGACACTAAGTACTCCGAAAGATAGGCTAAACTCACAGTTCTGTCGAGCCCACCACAAGGGAGAACTCGAACAATCCACGTTTACACCCAAAATTCAATAATGAGTACGAGCTTACAATACTTAGTCCATTTCATACAACATAGAGTCTTGGAAATTATTTAATACAATACCAAAGTTTTAGAGTGCGTAAAATAAAACTGCGAAAACTAAATAAATATCTAGCGAAAACGTCCTGAGAATTCATCTGTGCCCACCAGAAGAACTCTCCACTCAAATGCCATCTCTTCACACTGCACCTGCAACAAGGGAAAATAAACCCTGAGTACACAATGTACTCGCAAGACTTACCCGACTAGTGGGAACAATTTCCCAACTCTCAAGGATATGATAGGCTTTATGGCTTGCTGGTTTTATTTATTTTGTGAAAGCATTACTAAGAGTAAATCCTTACTTTCATGTTTATTAGCCATCAAGTTTAGTTCATTATCTAGCCATTCTAGATAAGCACCTGAACTACTTTCAAGCAAGGGTTAAGCAATCAGAACCATTTTACCAATCCTTTATATTCCAATTCTTACTACGGTGCTAGACCATAGCCAAGTTGTACCTCTTTCGCGGCGATTCGCGAACCAATGTAGCCCAGCTGGGTACCCCGAAACACACGCCTCATCTACACCCTAGGTACAAACAAGACCAACCCATTCCACTCCTGTCGAGGGGTCCAGGTCCCCGTCCAAACTTGGACTCCAAGCCCCCAACACCTGAGTCCCGGACTCAGTATGGTGTTTGGACCTCCACCTATCACCGCCTCCAATCAAGTCGGTCCGAAAAGAGCCGGAACCCACGAAAAGAGAGTAATGAGCCTTCCCGCTCCCATAAGCAAGTATGTGCCCAAGATAATAAGTCTGTGACCTGACTACCATCCACAGCAACGGACGGTCCTCAATCGGCACGGATAGGGAAACAGTGCAACCCAATCAAGCCTCGTTGGCCGCGGGACTCAACTCGTCACACCCCACCAATAACTAAACCACATCGCTACCCGGTCACCCTATTATGTCTATCATTTTTTCAGGAGAGTAATATTATTCACCTATTGTGAGCAACGGCAAGTTATTCACGCTACCGATAGCCTAAGCATGGCAGCTACTCGAACCTACACTAGTAAGACTCATAGGATAGATATATATATGCACGTGGTTTCCATAAAACCCCTGAAATGTAAATGCACAACACATATATATATATATAGTGAATTTGAAAATAGGGGTTATGCACCGGGGCTTGCCTTCAGCGGGCACGGTGTCAGCAAAGTCAGTGACGGGCGGCTCCGGAACGTCCTCCTGCACGAGGATCTCCTCCTCGTACTCTTTGACAACTTCGTCGTATTCCTGCTCGCTGAAGGTCATGATCTCCAATGGCTCGTTCTCTATATGCATGCAATGATGATGTTGCAATTATTATTAAGCAACAACAACTCTTAAAAAAAGGAATACGACGAAGTTGTCAAAGAGTACGAGGAGGAGATCCTCGTGCAGGAGGACGTTCCGGAGCCGCCCGTCACTGACTTTGCTGACACCGTGCCCGCTGAAGGCAAGCCCCGGTGCATAACCCCTATTTTCAAATTCACTATATATATATATGTGTTGTGCATTTACATTTCAGGGGTTTTATGGAAACCACGTGCATATATATATCTATCCTATGAGTCTTACTAGTGTAGGTTCGAGTAGCTGCCATGCTTAGGCTATCGGTAGCGTGAATAACTTGCCGTTGCTCACAATAGGTGAATAATATTACTCTCCTGAAAAAATGATAGACATAATAGGGTGACCGGGTAGCGATGTGGTTTAGTTATTGGTGGGTGTGACGAGTTGAGTCCCGCGGCCAACGAGGCTTGATTGGGTTGCACTGTTTCCCTATCCGTGCCGATTGAGGACCGTCCGTTGCTGTGGATGGTAGTCAGGTCACAGACTTATTATCTTGGGCACATACTTGCTTATGGGAGCGGGAAGGCTCATTACTCTCTTTTCGTGGGTTCCGGCTCTTTTCGGACCGACTTGATTGGAGGCGGTGATAGGTGGAGGTCCAAACACCATACTGAGTCCGGGACTCAGGTGTTGGGGGCTTGGAGTCCAAGTTTGGACGGGGACCTGGACCCCTCGACAGGAGTGGAATGGGTTGGTCTTGTTTGTACCTAGGGTGTAGATGAGGCGTGTGTTTCGGGGTACCCAGCTGGGCTACATTGGTTCGCGAATCGCCGCGAAAGAGGTACAACTTGGCTATGGTCTAGCACCGTAGTAAGAATTGGAATATAAAGGATTGGTAAAATGGTTCTGATTGCTTAACCCTTGCTTGAAAGTAGTTCAGGTGCTTATCTAGAATGGCTAGATAATGAACTAAACTTGATGGCTAATAAACATGAAAGTAAGGATTTACTCTTAGTAATGCTTTCACAAAATAAATAAAACCAGCAAGCCATAAAGCCTATCATATCCTTGAGAGTTGGGAAATTGTTCCCACTAGTCGGGTAAGTCTTGCGAGTACATTGTGTACTCAGGGTTTATTTTCCCTTGTTGCAGGTGCAGTGTGAAGAGATGGCATTTGAGTGGAGAGTTCTTCTGGTGGGCACAGATGAATTCTCAGGACGTTTTCGCTAGATATTTATTTAGTTTTCGCAGTTTTATTTTACGCACTCTAAAACTTTGGTATTGTATTAAATAATTTCCAAGACTCTATGTTGTATGAAATGGACTAAGTATTGTAAGCTCGTACTCATTATTGAATTTTGGGTGTAAACGTGGATTGTTCGAGTTCTCCCTTGTGGTGGGCTCGACAGAACTGTGAGTTTAGCCTATCTTTCGGAGTACTTAGTGTCTAGAGGCAGACAAGACCTCCGAAAGCAAGATATTTGAGCACCTGTGGGTTTTGCCACAAATATCTTGTTGTGTTAGAGCTGTAACAGGGCAGTCATCATCAGAATCAATGGCTCTTGCGGTCCTATAAGGCTCCTCACCATCCACAATCTGAACATCCACACTATTAGAGGCCCTGCACGCTTCCTCTCCATTAGCTGATGGAGCCACAGGAGGACAACCAACATTAACAGGAATGTCTCCTGCATCACAAGCACAAAAACGATTGTATTCAGACAAAGGAATGGAATCATGGGGCGAAAGCAAAAGTGTTACTACGACACTTACTTGGATGATCCTGGGTCAAAGGGATCTCTTGAGGGGCCGCCACAACATCATCAGTCTGACATTCAACTCGAATAGGATGACAAGCTCCAAGGATCAGTGGTAGAATTATGTCAGATCGATGATGAGGACTCAATATCAATGCTTGGATTTGTTTGTGCGGAAGCTGTCCATTGATCCCACCCCTCATGGGTATTCACCCCCTCATGGTCATTCACCCCCTCATGGGTATTCACCAGAACAGGGCAATCTGGCACCTTTTGACCCTCTGTTACCCAACCGTGAGGGGGATGTGGAAGAAGTGGTTGTGGTGCCCGATGCTCAGTTGGCCCCGAATGAGGTTGGAGCTTGTCATCCTATTCGAGTTGAATGTCAGACTGATGATGTTGTGGCGGCCCCTCAAGAGATCCCTTTGACCCAGGATCATCCAAGTAAGTGTCGTAGTAACACTTTTGCTTTCGCCCCATGATTCCATTCCTTTGTCTGAATACAATCGTTTTTGTGCTTGTGATGCAGGAGACATTCCTGTTAATGTTGGTTGTCCTCCTGTGGCTCCATCAGCTAATGGAGAGGAAGCGTGCAGGGCCTCTAATAGTGTGGATGTTCAGATTGTGGATGGTGAGGAGCCTTATAGGACCGCAAGAGCCATTGATTCTGATGATGACTGCCCTGTTACAGCTCTAACACAACAAGATATTTGTGGCAAAACCCACAGGTGCTCAAATATCTTGCTTTCGGAGGTCTTGTCTGCCTCTAGACACTAAGTACTCCGAAAGATAGGCTAAACTCACAGTTCTGTCGAGCCCACCACAAGGGAGAACTCGAACAATCCACGTTTACACCCAAAATTCAATAATGAGTACGAGCTTACAATACTTAGTCCATTTCATACAACATAGAGTCTTGGAAATTATTTAATACAATACCAAAGTTTTAGAGTGCGTAAAATAAAACTGCGAAAACTAAATAAATATCTAGCGAAAACGTCCTGAGAATTCATCTGTGCCCACCAGAAGAACTCTCCACTCAAATGCCATCTCTTCACACTGCACCTGCAACAAGGGAAAATAAACCCTGAGTACACAATGTACTCGCAAGACTTACCCGACTAGTGGGAACAATTTCCCAACTCTCAAGGATATGATAGGCTTTATGGCTTGCTGGTTTTATTTATTTTGTGAAAGCATTACTAAGAGTAAATCCTTACTTTCATGTTTATTAGCCATCAAGTTTAGTTCATTATCTAGCCATTCTAGATAAGCACCTGAACTACTTTCAAGCAAGGGTTAAGCAATCAGAACCATTTTACCAATCCTTTATATTCCAATTCTTACTACGGTGCTAGACCATAGCCAAGTTGTACCTCTTTCGCGGCGATTCGCGAACCAATGTAGCCCAGCTGGGTACCCCGAAACACACGCCTCATCTACACCCTAGGTACAAACAAGACCAACCCATTCCACTCCTGTCGAGGGGTCCAGGTCCCCGTCCAAACTTGGACTCCAAGCCCCCAACACCTGAGTCCCGGACTCAGTATGGTGTTTGGACCTCCACCTATCACCGCCTCCAATCAAGTCGGTCCGAAAAGAGCCGGAACCCACGAAAAGAGAGTAATGAGCCTTCCCGCTCCCATAAGCAAGTATGTGCCCAAGATAATAAGTCTGTGACCTGACTACCATCCACAGCAACGGACGGTCCTCAATCGGCACGGATAGGGAAACAGTGCAACCCAATCAAGCCTCGTTGGCCGCGGGACTCAACTCGTCACACCCACCAATAACTAAACCACATCGCTACCCGGTCACCCTATTATGTCTATCATTTTTTCAGGAGAGTAATATTATTCACCTATTGTGAGCAACGGCAAGTTATTCACGCTACCGATAGCCTAAGCATGGCAGCTACTCGAACCTACACTAGTAAGACTCATAGGATAGATATATATATGCACGTGGTTTCCATAAAACCCCTGAAATGTAAATGCACAACACATATATATATATAGTGAATTTGAAAATAGGGGTTATGCACCGGGGCTTGCCTTCAGCGGGCACGGTGTCAGCAAAGTCAGTGACGGGCGGCTCCGGAACGTCCTCCTGCACGAGGATCTCCTCCTCGTACTCTTTGACAACTTCGTCGTATTCCTTTTTTTAAGAGTTGTTGTTGCTTAATAATAATTGCAACATCATCATTGCATGCATATAGAGAACGAGCCATTGGAGATCATGACCTTCAGCGAGCAGGAATACGACGAAGTTGTCAAAGAGTACGAGGAGGAGATCCTCGTGCAGGAGGACGTTCCGGAGCCGCCCGTCACTGACTTTGCTGACACCGTGCCCGCTGAAGGCAAGCCCCGGTGCATAACCCCTATTTTCAAATTCACTATATATATATATATGTGTTGTGCATTTACATTTCAGGGGTTTTATGGAAACCACGTGCATATATATATCTATCCTATGAGTCTTACTAGTGTAGGTTCGAGTAGCTGCCATGCTTAGGCTATCGGTAGCGTGAATAACTTGCCGTTGCTCACAATAGGTGAATAATATTACTCTCCTGAAAAAATGATAGACATAATAGGGTGACCGGGTAGCGATGTGGTTTAGTTATTGGTGGGTGTGACGAGTTGAGTCCCGCGGCCAACGAGGCTTGATTGGGTTGCACTGTTTCCCTATCCGTGCCGATTGAGGACCGTCCGTTGCTGTGGATGGTAGTCAGGTCACAGACTTATTATCTTGGGCACATACTTGCTTATGGGAGCGGGAAGGCTCATTACTCTCTTTTCGTGGGTTCCGGCTCTTTTCGGACCGACTTGATTGGAGGCGGTGATAGGTGGAGGTCCAAACACCATACTGAGTCCGGGACTCAGGTGTTGGGGGCTTGGAGTCCAAGTTTGGACGGGGACCTGGACCCCTCGACAGGAGTGGAATGGGTTGGTCTTGTTTGTACCTAGGGTGTAGATGAGGCGTGTGTTTCGGGGTACCCAGCTGGGCTACATTGGTTCGCGAATCGCCGCGAAAGAGGTACAACTTGGCTATGGTCTAGCACCGTAGTAAGAATTGGAATATAAAGGATTGGTAAAATGGTTCTGATTGCTTAACCCTTGCTTGAAAGTAGTTCAGGTGCTTATCTAGAATGGCTAGATAATGAACTAAACTTGATGGCTAATAAACATGAAAGTAAGGATTTACTCTTAGTAATGCTTTCACAAAATAAATAAAACCAGCAAGCCATAAAGCCTATCATATCCTTGAGAGTTGGGAAATTGTTCCCACTAGTCGGGTAAGTCTTGCGAGTACATTGTGTACTCAGGGTTTATTTTCCCTTGTTGCAGGTGCAGTGTGAAGAGATGGCATTTGAGTGGAGAGTTCTTCTGGTGGGCACAGATGAATTCTCAGGACGTTTTCGCTAGATATTTATTTAGTTTTCGCAGTTTTATTTTACGCACTCTAAAACTTTGGTATTGTATTAAATAATTTCCAAGACTCTATGTTGTATGAAATGGACTAAGTATTGTAAGCTCGTACTCATTATTGAATTTTGGGTGTAAACGTGGATTGTTCGAGTTCTCCCTTGTGGTGGGCTCGACAGAACTGTGAGTTTAGCCTATCTTTCGGAGTACTTAGTGTCTAGAGGCAGACAAGACCTCCGAAAGCAAGATATTTGAGCACCTGTGGGTTTTGCCACAAATATCTTGTTGTGTTAGAGCTGTAACAGGGCAGTCATCATCAGAATCAATGGCTCTTGCGGTCCTATAAGGCTCCTCACCATCCACAATCTGAACATCCACACTATTAGAGGCCCTGCACGCTTCCTCTCCATTAGCTGATGGAGCCACAGGAGGACAACCAACATTAACAGGAATGTCTCCTGCATCACAAGCACAAAAACGATTGTATTCAGACAAAGGAATGGAATCATGGGGCGAAAGCAAAAGTGTTACTACGACACTTACTTGGATGATCCTGGGTCAAAGGGATCTCTTGAGGGGCCGCCACAACATCATCAGTCTGACATTCAACTCGAATAGGATGACAAGCTCCAACCTCATTCGGGGCCAACTGAGCATCGGGCACCACAACCACTTCTTCCACATCCCCCTCACGGTTGGGTAACAGAGGGTCAAAAGGTGCCAGATTGCCCTGTTCTGGTGAATACCCATGAGGGGGTGAATGACCATGAGGGGGTGAATACCCATGAGGGGTGGGATCAATGGACAGCTTCCGCACAAACAAATCCAAGCATTGATATTGAGTCCTCATCATCGATCTGACATAATTCTACCACTGATCCTTGGAGCCAATCGACACCATCCACCTAAAAATTGAATCCTTCGAACCAAAGTGAAGTACACCCTCAACTGCGATGTCATCCTCGTTTGCATGAGAACATAGCTCTTCCCGAGCCCTAGCAACCAATTCACTATAGGATGGGCAATCACTGAGTAGCAGAGACACTCTCCATTCCAACAAATGAAACATTTCCATAACCATCTCTCTCAATACTGCCTCCATGGTATAAGGTTACTAGATTGTCCATCTAATTCAAACAGAAAACCAAGGTTATTACCTTCCAAGGAATTGGGATACTACCTAAGTAAATAACTACCTAACTACTACAAGCTAGCTAACTATTACCTACGTAACTAACTACTACTAATTACCTAGCCACCTACGTATCGAACTAACAAACTACCAAGGCCATATGACAATATTCAAATACAAACCTCAGCCATATGCTGCTTGTACTTACATTGAGTTTTGTCAAATTGATGTGACCCTTGTTGAGATTCTCGTCATGCACCCATGATCAAGATTCACGTTGCACACCACAAATAAAATGCTAACACTCACACTAAGAGTTACGCAAAAACATGCCTTTTCCATCCACCAAAAAAAATACTCCATACATCAAACATGAGTTTTTCTCTCCAATATTTTCATTTGCCAAGAAAGAGTATGGGCTACTCCAAAAAAAAGAAAGAGAGACATATGAAGCTCTAAAAATAGTAAAAAAATGGAACACATGAAGGTTCCAAAGTATTGAAAAAAAGAGAAAACAATGGGTACTTTGATTCCCGCTAGTGAGAATAAAGAGTAGCCCCTACTCCCAAGGCAGTTTTTAAGGAGAGAACATTCATGACCACATTGGAGTACACACAAAAAAAATAGGATAGGAACATTTTCCACACACCTGCACATCTTGATCAAAGTGTATGACTTGCATCTCCTTGGATCCGGTTTTTGACTTAGCAATATATGTGATACAAGTATGCCCGCTTCTCATACCTACCCAAAACTCCACTCAAATCCTTAGAAGTAGGCTATGGAAAGTAAGGCAAAAATCTCAAAATACCTTGGTGAGGATCATACACATTGAGCGATTGAGTGGATCAATTGAGGAACTTACTTTCTTTTTACAAAACTCATAAAACCTCCGGATAGAAGGTTGACCAAAGAATGAATGATTAGTTATTCTGTTATTCCATTCTATCTTGCAACCGCCTAAGACTTGAAAAAGCAATAAGCCCCACAGGGATTAAGTTAAAGGGGTGGATAAAAATGCCAACTTATTTGAATTACGGAAGAATACTCTGTTATAGGCATGGCACTTTTCAAATTATATCGGCATAGTAGCAACTCCTGATCAACAACCAAAATACTTCGCTATTTGCTCGGGACGAGCAAAGTTTAAGCTTGGGGGAGTTGTTGACGGTCACTAACGATGAAATTTGACCGTCAATAAGCTCATAAAAAGGAGAAACTAGCAAACTTTAGTCACATATCCTTTTACTATTAACCAAGTTCCACATGTATTTGGAGTATATCACTTTGCAGGGTCACAAACACAAATACATGGAATAAACCATCAAAAGGCGCTTTCCAACGTTGATTCGCGCAAAGAATGGAGAAGGCGCCAAGCTTCGCAACACCAATGGGGCAAAGCACCACATAGAAGCATTCCAAGCCCAACCAGGATCCACCTCGCGAAGGCGGTGGCCGTTTGGGCCCGTTGGTGGGCCGGCCGGCCCAGGGGGCGGCCGCCCCCTGGCACCGCCATTTGCCCCGGTCTTTCTCTGGCGGTGGCATGGAAGCATGCAAAGTCGGTTCCCATGGTGCCTCACGCCAAGAATAGGGAGGAGCACCGCCTTTCTCCCTGCATAAATAGAGAGCCAAGCCCCTCAACTCAACACACACAACCACATCAAGCATTACCTCACTCTCTATTTCCTAGTTGTAGCTTTACTTTACTTAGTTGTTTTAGAGCAAGGCAAAGCTACCTTGGAGAGCTTGGCTCCTTGGAAGAAGACATCCTTGGGTATGAATAGAATTATGAGTTCTTCCAAAGTCTTGCTCTCAATATCTATTTATAGTCACGCTTATGAACTAGAGTATAGTTTTGCTGTTATGATCTTGATATATGAACGAGTCTATAGTTTGTGTGTCATGGGAATAACATGCTTAACTTGTGCTTAATGAATCATATAACATATGTAATCGGGATTAGAGCTAAGTTGAGGTGGCAGTTCATCGTGCCGCAAGGTGTGCCCATTTCCTTTACCTGTCGATCCGTAGGGTCGGGGACCGCGGGGGATTTGGGTAGTTGCTGCATATGCAAGCATGGTGCTTGGGTATGGAGGAATAGGTGATTGCATTGTCCCTTTCTGCGGAATGAGGGGTAGGCGGCAGGTGGTGACAGCTCTGTCCGTCCTTTGTATTCCCCCACGTTCGATTGGGGTGTAGGAGTCTAAATTGTCACTGAGGTTGCTGGCAGACCAGTACTCGAGTGGTCTCCCGACCTGCTTCATCCTTAGTCCTGATTCTAATTATGTAAAGTTGTATGATCATCAACTAATCATAATGTGACTATACTAGACCAATGCCTGCTCACTTTAGGAATCTTGTTTCTTTATTTCTTTTCTTATTTATCCATTGATCCCACCCCTCATGGGTATTCACCCCCTCATGGTCATTCACCCCCTCATGGGTATTCACCAGAACAGGGCAATCTGGCACCTTTTGACCCTCTGTTACCCAACCGTGAGGGGGATGTGGAAGAAGTGGTTGTGGTGCCCGATGCTCAGTTGGCCCCGAATGAGGTTGGAGCTTGTCATCCTATTCGAGTTGAATGTCAGACTGATGATGTTGTGGCGGCCCCTCAAGAGATCCCTTTGACCCAGGATCATCCAAGTAAGTGTCGTAGTAACACTTTTGCTTTCGCCCCATGATTCCATTCCTTTGTCTGAATACAATCGTTTTTGTGCTTGTGATGCAGGAGACATTCCTGTTAATGTTGGTTGTCCTCCTGTGGCTCCATCAGCTAATGGAGAGGAAGCGTGCAGGGCCTCTAATAGTGTGGATGTTCAGATTGTGGATGGTGAGGAGCCTTATAGGACCGCAAGAGCCATTGATTCTGATGATGACTGCCCTGTTACAGCTCTAACACAACAAGATATTTGTGGCAAAAACCCCACAGGTGCTCAAATATCTTGCTTTCGGAGGTCTTGTCTGCCTCTAGACACTAAGTACTCCGAAAGATAGGCTAAACTCACAGTTCTGTCGAGCCCACCACAAGGGAGAACTCGAACAATCCACGTTTACACCCAAAATTCAATAATGAGTACGAGCTTACAATACTTAGTCCATTTCATACAACATAGAGTCTTGGAAATTATTTAATACAATACCAAAGTTTTAGAGTGCGTAAAATAAAACTGCGAAAACTAAATAACTAACTAAACTAACTAGATAACTATTGTTGGCATTTCTTAGCGTCACTACCAAGAATAGAATTAAAATTCTTCCTCGGCAACGGCGCTAGAAATGCTTGTTGGCATTTCTTAGCTTCGTCATTAAGAATGGGGTTGAGTCCATCCTTAGCAACGGTGCCAAGAAAGCCTCGGTCATTAGTAGTTAGATTCTACTAATCATGACCGTGATAGTTCCTTGTCCATTTTAGATTATTAATCCGCAAGCGCACGGAGCTATCATTGCAGCATTTCACCCGGAGAGTATTCGGGTATCGTTCATTTATATTTTTCCCATGGGAAGGCATTTGATTAAGATCCTAGTATGGATATGGACTGGGTAATAATGCGGTGTAAGATTATCCATGTTCAATGCAGGGGTAAGAACGGTGATATTCAAGATAGTGGACACACACATGGCATTCCTCAAAGGATAAATAAGAAAAGAAATAAAGAAACAAGATTCCTAAAGTGAGCAGGCATTGGTCTAGTATAGTCACATTATGATTAGTTGATGATCATACAACTTTACATAATTAGAATCAGGACTAAGGATGAAGCAGGTCGGGAGACCACTCGAGTACTGGTCTGCCAGCAACCTCAGTGACAATTTAGACTCCTACACCCCAATCGAACGTGGGGGAATACAAAGGACGGACAGAGCTGTCACCACCTGCCGCCTACCCCTCATTCCGCAGAAAGGGACAATGCAATCACCTATTCCTCCATACCCAAGCACCATGCTTGCATATGCAGCAACTACCCAAATCCCCCGCGGTCCCCGACCCTACGGATCGACAGGTAAAGGAAATGGGCACACCTTGCGGCACGATGAACTGCCACCTCAACTTAGCTCTAATCCCGATTACATATGTTATATGATTCATTAAGCACAAAGTTAAGCATGTTATTCCCATGACACACAAACTATAGACTCGTTCATATATCAAGATCATAACAGCAAAACTATACTCTAGTTCATAAGCGTGACTATAAATAGATATTGAGAGCAAGACTTTGGAAGAACTCATAATTCTATTCATACCCAAGGATGTCTTCTTCCAAGGAGCCAAGCTCTCCAAGGTAGCTTTGCCTTGCTCTAAAACAACTAAGTAAAGTAAAGCTACAACTAGGAAATAGAGAGTGAGGTAATGCTTGATGTGGTTGTGTGTGTTGAGTTGAGGGGCTTGGCTCTCTATTTATGCAGGGAGAAAGGCGGTGCTCCTCCCTATTCTTGGCGTGAGGCACCATGGGAACCGACTTTGCATGCTTCCATGCCACCGCCAGAGAAAGACCGGGGCAAATGGCGGTGCCAGGGGGCGGCCGCCCCCTGGGCCGGCCGGCCCACCAACGGGCCCAAACGGCCACCGCCTTCGCGAGGTGGATCCTGGTTGGGCTTGGAATGCTTCTATGTGGTGCTTTGCCCCATTGGTGTTGCGAAGCTTGGCGCCTTCTCCATTCTTTGCGCGAATCAACGTTGGAAAGCGCCTTTTGATGGTTTATTCCATGTATTTGTGTTTGTGACCTGCAAAGTGATATACTCCAAATACATGTGGAACTTGGTTAATAGTAAAAAGGATATGTGACTAAAGTTTGCTAGTTTCTCCTTTTTATGAGCTTATTGACGGTCAAATTTCATCGTTAGTGACCGTCAACAACTCCCCCAAGCTTAAACTTTGCTCGTCCCGAGCAAATAGCGAAGTATTTTGGTTGTTGATCAGGAGTTGCTACTATGCCGATATAATTTGAAAAGTGCCATGCCTATAACAGAGTATTCTTCCGTAATTCAAATAAGTTGGCATTTTTATCCACCCCTTTAACTTAATCCCTGTGGGGCTTATTGCTTTTTCAAGTCTTAGGCGGTTGCAAGATAGAATGGAATAACAGAATAACTAATCATTCATTCTTTGGTCAACCTTCTATCCGGAGGTTTTATGAGTTTTGTAAAAAGAAAGTAAGTTCCTCAATTGATCCACTCAATCGCTCAATGTGTATGATCCTCACCAAGGTATTTTGAGATTTTTGCCTTACTTTCCATAGCCTACTTCTAAGGATTTGAGTGGATCAATTGAGGAACTTACTTTCTTTTTACAAAACTCATAAAACCTCCGGATAGAAGGTTGACCAAAGAATGAATGATTAGTTATTCTGTTATTCCATTCTATCTTGCAACCGCCTAAGACTTGAAAAAGCAATAAGCCCCACAGGGATTAAGTTAAAGGGGTGGATAAAAATGCCAACTTATTTGAATTACGGAAGAATACTCTGTTATAGGCATGGCACTTTTCAAATTATATCGGCATAGTAGCAACTCCTGATCAACAACCAAAATACTTCGCTATTTGCTCGGGACGAGCAAAGTTTAAGCTTGGGGGAGTTGTTGACGGTCACTAACGATGAAATTTGACCGTCAATAAGCTCATAAAAAGGAGAAACTAGCAAACTTTAGTCACATATCCTTTTACTATTAACCAAGTTCCACATGTATTTGGAGTATATCACTTTGCAGGTCACAAACACAAATACATGGAATAAACCATCAAAAGGCGCTTTCCAACGTTGATTCGCGCAAAGAATGGAGAAGGCGCCAAGCTTCGCAACACCAATGGGGCAAAGCACCACATAGAAGCATTCCAAGCCCAACCAGGATCCACCTCGCGAAGGCGGTGGCCGTTTGGGCCCGTTGGTGGGCCGGCCGGCCCAGGGGGCGGCCGCCCCCTGGCACCGCCATTTGCCCCGGTCTTTCTCTGGCGGTGGCATGGAAGCATGCAAAGTCGGTTCCCATGGTGCCTCACGCCAAGAATAGGGAGGAGCACCGCCTTTCTCCCTGCATAAATAGAGAGCCAAGCCCCTCAACTCAACACACACAACCACATCAAGCATTACCTCACTCTCTATTTCCTAGTTGTAGCTTTACTTTACTTAGTTGTTTTAGAGCAAGGCAAAGCTACCTTGGAGAGCTTGGCTCCTTGGAAGAAGACATCCTTGGGTATGAATAGAATTATGAGTTCTTCCAAAGTCTTGCTCTCAATATCTATTTATAGTCACGCTTATGAACTAGAGTATAGTTTTGCTGTTATGATCTTGATATATGAACGAGTCTATAGTTTGTGTGTCATGGGAATAACATGCTTAACTTTGTGCTTAATGAATCATATAACATATGTAATCGGGATTAGAGCTAAGTTGAGGTGGCAGTTCATCGTGCCGCAAGGTGTGCCCATTTCCTTTACCTGTCGATCCGTAGGGTCGGGGACCGCGGGGGATTTGGGTAGTTGCTGCATATGCAAGCATGGTGCTTGGGTATGGAGGAATAGGTGATTGCATTGTCCCTTTCTGCGGAATGAGGGGTAGGCGGCAGGTGGTGACAGCTCTGTCCGTCCTTTGTATTCCCCCACGTTCGATTGGGGTGTAGGAGTCTAAATTGTCACTGAGGTTGCTGGCAGACCAGTACTCGAGTGGTCTCCCGACCTGCTTCATCCTTAGTCCTGATTCTAATTATGTAAAGTTGTATGATCATCAACTAATCATAATGTGACTATACTAGACCAATGCCTGCTCACTTTAGGAATCTTGTTTCTTTATTTCTTTTCTTATTTATCCTTTGAGGAATGCCATGTGTGTGTCCACTATCTTGAATATCACCGTTCTTACCCCTGCATTGAACATGGATAATCTTACACCGCATTATTACCCAGTCCATATCCATACTAGGATCTTAATCAAATGCCTTCCCATGGAAAAATATAAATGAACGATACCCGAATACTCTCCGGGTGAAATGCTGCAATGATAGCTCCGTGCGCTTGCGGATTAATAATCTAAAATGGACAAGGAACTATCACGGTCATGATTAGTAGAATCTAACTACTAATGACCGAGGCTTTCTTGGCACCGTTGCTAAGGATGGACTCAACCCCATTCTTAATGACGAAGCTAAGAAATGCCAACAAGCATTTCTAGCGCCGTTGCCGAGGAAGAATTTTAATTCTATTCTTGGTAGTGACGCTAAGAAATGCCAACAATAGTTATCTAGTTAGTTTAGTTAGTTATTTAGTTTTCGCAGTTTTATTTTACGCACTCTAAAACTTTGGTATTGTATTAAATAATTTCCAAGACTCTATGTTGTATGAAATGGACTAAGTATTGTAAGCTCGTACTCATTATTGAATTTTGGGTGTAAACGTGGATTGTTCGAGTTCTCCCTTGTGGTGGGCTCGACAGAACTGTGAGTTTAGCCTATCTTTCGGAGTACTTAGTGTCTAGAGGCAGACAAGACCTCCGAAAGCAAGATATTTGAGCACCTGTGGGTTTTGCCACAAATATCTTGTTGTGTTAGAGCTGTAACAGGGCAGTCATCATCAGAATCAATGGCTCTTGCGGTCCTATAAGGCTCCTCACCATCCACAATCTGAACATCCACACTATTAGAGGCCCTGCACGCTTCCTCTCCATTAGCTGATGGAGCCACAGGAGGACAACCAACATTAACAGGAATGTCTCCTGCATCACAAGCACAAAAACGATTGTATTCAGACAAAGGAATGGAATCATGGGGCGAAAGCAAAAGTGTTACTACGACACTTACTTGGATGATCCTGGGTCAAAGGGATCTCTTGAGGGGCCGCCACAACATCATCAGTCTGACATTCAACTCGAATAGGATGACAAGCTCCAACCTCATTCGGGGCCAACTGAGCATCGGGCACCACAACCACTTCTTCCACATCCCCCTCACGGTTGGGTAACAGAGGGTCAAAAGGTGCCAGATTGCCCTGTTCTGGTGAATACCCATGAGGGGGTGAATGACCATGAGGGGGTGAATACCCATGAGGGGTGGGATCAATGGATAAATAAGAAAAGAAATAAAGAAACAAGATTCCTAAAGTGAGCAGGCATTGGTCTAGTATAGTCACATTATGATTAGTTGATGATCATACAACTTTACATAATTAGAATCAGGACTAAGGATGAAGCAGGTCGGGAGACCACTCGAGTACTGGTCTGCCAGCAACCTCAGTGACAATTTAGACTCCTACACCCCAATCGAACGTGGGGGAATACAAAGGACGGACAGAGCTGTCACCACCTGCCGCCTACCCCTCATTCCGCAGAAAGGGACAATGCAATCACCTATTCCTCCATACCCAAGCACCATGCTTGCATATGCAGCAACTACCCAAATCCCCCGCGGTCCCCGACCCTACGGATCGACAGGTAAAGGAAATGGGCACACCTTGCGGCACGATGAACTGCCACCTCAACTTAGCTCTAATCCCGATTACATATGTTATATGATTCATTAAGCACAAAGTTAAGCATGTTATTCCCATGACACACAAACTATAGACTCGTTCATATATCAAGATCATAACAGCAAAACTATACTCTAGTTCATAAGCGTGACTATAAATAGATATTGAGAGCAAGACTTTGGAAGAACTCATAATTCTATTCATACCCAAGGATGTCTTCTTCCAAGGAGCCAAGCTCTCCAAGGTAGCTTTGCCTTGCTCTAAAACAACTAAGTAAAGTAAAGCTACAACTAGGAAATAGAGAGTGAGGTAATGCTTGATGTGGTTGTGTGTGTTGAGTTGAGGGGCTTGGCTCTCTATTTATGCAGGGAGAAAGGCGGTGCTCCTCCCTATTCTTGGCGTGAGGCACCATGGGAACCGACTTTGCATGCTTCCATGCCACCGCCAGAGAAAGACCGGGGCAAATGGCGGTGCCAGGGGGCGGCCGCCCCCTGGGCCGGCCGGCCCACCAACGGGCCCAAACGGCCACCGCCTTCGCGAGGTGGATCCTGGTTGGGCTTGGAATGCTTCTATGTGGTGCTTTGCCCCATTGGTGTTGCGAAGCTTGGCGCCTTCTCCATTCTTTGCGCGAATCAACGTTGGAAAGCGCCTTTTGATGGTTTATTCCATGTATTTGTGTTTGTGACCTGCAAAGTGATATACTCCAAATACATGTGGAACTTGGTTAATAGTAAAAGGATATGTGACTAAAGTTTGCTAGTTTCTCCTTTTTATGAGCTTATTGACGGTCAAATTTCATCGTTAGTGACCGTCAACAACTCCCCCAAGCTTAAACTTTGCTCGTCCCGAGCAAATAGCGAAGTATTTTGGTTGTTGATCAGGAGTTGCTACTATGCCGATATAATTTGAAAAGTGCCATGCCTATAACAGAGTATTCTTCCGTAATTCAAATAAGTTGGCATTTTTATCCACCCCTTTAACTTAATCCCTGTGGGGCTTATTGCTTTTTCAAGTCTTAGGCGGTTGCAAGATAGAATGGAATAACAGAATAACTAATCATTCATTCTTTGGTCAACCTTCTATCCGGAGGTTTTATGAGTTTTGTAAAAAGAAAGTAAGTTCCTCAATTGATCCACTCAAATCCTTAGAAGTAGGCTATGGAAAGTAAGGCAAAAATCTCAAAATACCTTGGTGAGGATCATACACATTGAGCGATTGAGTGGATCAATTGAGGAACTTACTTTCTTTTTACAAAACTCATAAAACCTCCGGATAGAAGGTTGACCAAAGAATGAATGATTAGTTATTCTGTTATTCCATTCTATCTTGCAACCGCCTAAGACTTGAAAAAGCAATAAGCCCCACAGGGATTAAGTTAAAGGGGTGGATAAAAATGCCAACTTATTTGAATTACGGAAGAATACTCTGTTATAGGCATGGCACTTTTCAAATTATATCGGCATAGTAGCAACTCCTGATCAACAACCAAAATACTTCGCTATTTGCTCGGGACGAGCAAAGTTTAAGCTTGGGGGAGTTGTTGACGGTCACTAACGATGAAATTTGACCGTCAATAAGCTCATAAAAAGGAGAAACTAGCAAACTTTAGTCACATATCCTTTTACTATTAACCAAGTTCCACATGTATTTGGAGTATATCACTTTGCAGGTCACAAACACAAATACATGGAATAAACCATCAAAAGGCGCTTTCCAACGTTGATTCGCGCAAAGAATGGAGAAGGCGCCAAGCTTCGCAACACCAATGGGGCAAAGCACCACATAGAAGCATTCCAAGCCCAACCAGGATCCACCTCGCGAAGGCGGTGGCCGTTTGGGCCCGTTGGTGGGCCGGCCGGCCCAGGGGGCGGCCGCCCCCTGGCACCGCCATTTGCCCCGGTCTTTCTCTGGCGGTGGCATGGAAGCATGCAAAGTCGGTTCCCATGGTGCCTCACGCCAAGAATAGGGAGGAGCACCGCCTTTCTCCCTGCATAAATAGAGAGCCAAGCCCCTCAACTCAACACACACAACCACATCAAGC
>JAHUYU010000358.1:0-21720 GCA_030439765.1 Tripidium arundinaceum | reverse complement strand
GTATGAGTGAGTTATTGATTCATCTTGTTCTCACATGAATTCTTGTAATAGCAATTTGTCTTTTTCATAGAGGGTGCTATGCTTACTCAAGTGGCATGAAATTTGTACAGTAGACTATTGGGAGCATATGTAGGCCACTGTAATTTTGGTAGGGTTTATTGTGCACTTTTGATATGTGTTCATAATTCCACCTAATTATCTAAATAAATTAAGAAATGTATTAAAAGAATTTATTTAGCAATGGAAACTATGTTTTCTGGTGTTCATTAATTCTGTGTGACATGTTGGTAAAGTTGGTTTTGTCCAATTATATGTTTGAAACATAAGTTAATAATTATTCTTGCAATTATTAGTTTCTGGACAGTTCTGAGGGCAATGTAAATTACCCCATGTTAATGATGTTTTCTAAGCATCTTGTCTATAGCAAAGTTGTATATAATTCATGTATCTAGCTTGTGTTAAAATTTGGTGGCATTTGGCCAAGTAGTTTATGAGTTATGCATGTTTTAAGTTGGGGTTCAGAGATTGCTGCTCTCTTTTTGTCAGGAACAGATTCTGGAACTTTGTAATTTTGATTTATTTAACTTGTGAATCATGCTGTGATGGTATTAGATGAAATGTAGAGAATTTCATAAGCTTTCCAGAATGTCTTCTTACAAGTCATTTGGATTTATGTAACTCCAGTTATAGCTAAATCTTGTAGCTAACGTTTGCAGTCATGAATGTGACAGATTCTAGTTTTATGTGTTTACTTCATGTGTTGGTAAGTGTGGCTCATGCTTTTGATAATGTTAAGTTAATACACCTGAGACTCTGTGAAGCTTGTGTCTTTACTTGATATGCATGATATATCTCTTTAATGGGTGGTGTGCTATTTAGTTGAGTGACTATGAATGACTATGTCTTGCTTAATCTTGTGCTTGTCCTAATACTCCTTTGTGATGCATCTTGTGTCATACACTTGCATCTTACATCTCATATAGGTACGCTATATGCACCACGTGAAGGACATGATATGGAGCTGAACCCAAAGATGGTGTCGGTGGGTCCATCCCGAAGATAGAAGGACTGGCAAGTGCTAGGATGGGATATGCTCGCCAAGCGTGGATCATCTAACAAACACTGACTAGTGTCGGATCCCAGGCAAGCCCCGGAGCATTATAAGCCTCCTACTTTCTGAAATGCAATTGAGTATTATGTTATATATATTGTTGCATTAAGTTATAGGTGTTGGATGAAAACACTTGCTGCATTGATATCCCATCCTTGTCCAGAAACTATACCATGAATCCTATATAGCTCAGGATCGAGTAGATGCTTAGCCCTGCTCTAAGCGGTAGAAGTCGGGTGATTTCCTGTCACCTGCGAGCTATAGGAATATACATATGGCACGGTTGGCTATATTTGCTATCGTGGAAAAGAACCTTGTGTTAATGAAATGAAATGAGACCGGATGAGATGATGATAGTGAAGCAACAAGGCATGGAGGTCTTGGGGTGGATCTATCCCCGTCTGTGTCGATTAAGGACCGATTCTTGGAGCCTTTTCTGGTCATGTTGAACGCATGCCTCTCTCTTAGTTGGCCGGGTCTGGAGACCGACCACGAAGCCGAGTAGCTCAACTCAGGCCGGGAGTCGGCAAGTATAAAGTACGCCTCGGAAGGGAGCCGTAGGCGTGAGTCCAAGGGCAGGTGATTTAAAAGTCCTGATCGTCCTGGCAGAAGGGTAATCCCTGAGAGTGCGGGCGCTGACCGAACCCACGAAGTTGGTTCCTGAGTTGTACCAAAGGTGACCTAATGCTCCTCGACGGAGGAAGTCATGGGTGAGAGTTAGGAATACCCCCTCAGCTGAGTTGTAATTCGATTCGAGTCGCCGTCTCTCCCGGTTAGTGAGAACTTGACGGGCTTATCTCCAACGTAGATCTCACTAAATAACTTGATGGTTCAGGAATGATAATGATGATGATGGCTTTATTATACCTGCTATGGTTAATATTGTTTGCTCCTAATAAAGTGAGTGCTCTAGTACAGGTGCTAAGATAGATGACAGGTTAATGATTATTAATTTGACATAAGCTTTAAAAGTTACCTACATTATATCAGCTCTTATGCAAAATGTTGTCAAGCTAGCCCACCTCATATCAGCCTTGCATACTCCTTGGTGTCACTTTATTTCTGGTTTTTGACGGGTAAGTCTAGCTGAGTACATTCTCGTACTCAGGGTTTATTCCCACTTGTTGCAGGTTATGATGTATCATGGATACTGCAAGAATTGGATGGCTCCTGCCGTAGTGGCGGAGTGTGATCACGGGCATGATCCTTCTGAGTTATCTTGTCTCTAATGCTTTTGTTGGAAGTTGACCTTGGTACTGGCATGTATTTAAAATAAGGGTAATGTTAGTTTCAAATTACTTTGCTTCCGTTACTTTTCAACTTAAGTTGGAATAACTATGTTGAACTCCGATGTATGTTGAACTACATTGTGAAATGGATGTAACATGTGGCTTGTTATGTTGAATCACTACGATCTTGGCTTGTATGTTGGTTGGTTTGAAATCCCTCGCGATTTCATTGGACTACCGGAGTTATATGGGCTCAAGTGTGAGAATTTGATCACTTCGGTGGTTGTTTTTGTACTTGTGCTCTTATAATTTGGACGGTTCCGTGACATACATAGAGGGATATAGGACAAGCACAAGCACATTTGGAGACTTTCGGCTTCAGGAAAATACATGGCAAAGTGTGCATATGAAGCGTTCTTTCAGGGCGCCATTTATTTTAGACCATATGAGAGAATATGGAAGTCATGGGCTCCTCCCAAATGCTGTTTCTTCATATGGCTGGTTGCTCATAACTGGTGCTGGACAGCTGACAGGCTTGCTCGGCGAGGACTTCCCCACCCGGCCAAATGTCTGCTTTGTGACCAGGAACAGGAAAGCATTCAGCACCTCTTGATTGGGTGCATTTTTGCTAGGCAATTCTGGTTCTCTCTCTTGCAGCGCGTTGGACTCTCTTCACTCACGCCTCAGCCCAATGATTCAGCTTGGGAGGACTGGTGAGAAAAGGCGGAAGCATCTACCATTGGGGATGTAAGAAAAGGCTTAAACTCTATCATCATCCTTGGCGCCTGGAGCATCTGGAAACACCGGAATGACTGTGTCTTCAATTGGGCTGCACCAAACATTGACACAGCCCTGAGTATAGCTAGGGATGAAGCCCATTGGTGGTGTATGGCAGGAGCAAAGGGTCTATCCTTGCTCACTGCTAGGGGCTTTTAGTTTTTTAGCCCGCTCGGTCGTTGTATACTCAAAAACAGGTGTTTAAGCCTTAGAAAACAGGGAAGGTGTGGACGGGTGTATGAGTGTATTTGGGTCTATGTATGACTCCTTTTTCTTCTACTAATACAATGATACGCAGCTCTCCTGTGTGTTCGAGGAAAAAAAAGAGATACTAGGGCCTTGTCAATCACCAAAACACACATAAGCAGCACTGCCATTACTTATATGTGACAATTCAGCAAAAAGTATCAATTCCTGGTGTGTTCGTTGCTTCTTTACAACTAACAGTGAGAAGCAACAACTGCACTCTTTTTTTAAAACCCAACCATTTTCCTTTTCAATTATTGCTTGTACCTGTTGAGATCTGATTGGTACTTTTGCTGATTGCAGTTTTCTGAAAACTTAATTTCATGTTACTGCAAAACTCCACATATTAGAGGTTATTAGAAGACTTGAACAGATTGTTCCTGTCGAACTCAGTGGAAAGGGTCAGCAATCACAGGATGCTGCCTTGACCAATGGTTGACATATGCCATATTTGCATGCTCTTCACACATTGGTGTATGATGTAGTTAACCTCTTTTTTTTTAGTTACTGTGCTCATGAAAAGATTGAAGTTTTTTCAGAATAGAGATGCTGTGATTTTTGGCCATTTGATTTTTGTATACCTGCATTGTCCTTGATTGTATATTCGTGTATGCCCTTTTCTTTTGTAGTGACCCAACCAACACAAGAGGCATTTCTGTAAGCTATTATTGATTACAGAGGTTCTGGAATGCAACGAGCGCAGGGGTGACCGTGCGTGTGGAGAGCTGGAGGCACCAGGGGGTCCACCAATCAGATCTCAACAGGTACAAGCAATAATTGAAAAGGAAAATGGTTGGGTTTTAAAAAAAGAGTGCAGTTGTTGCTTCTCACTGTTAGTTGTAAAGAAGCAACGAACACACCAGGAATTGATACTTTTTGCTGAATTGTCACATATAAGTAATGGCAGTGCTGCTTATGTGTGTTTTGGTGATTGACAAGGCCCTAGTATCTCTTTTTTTTCCTCGAACACACAGGAGAGCTGCGTATCATTGTATTAGTAGAAGAAAAAGGAGTCATACATAGACCCAAATACACTCATACACCCGTCCACACCTTCCCTGTTTTCTAAGGCTTAAACACCTGTTTTTGAGTATACAACGACCGAGCGGGCTAAAAAACTAAAAGCCCCTAGCAGTGAGCAAGGATAGACCCTTTGCTCCTGCCATACACCACCAATGGGCTTCATCCCTAGCTATACTCAGGGCTGTGTCAATGTTTGGTGCAGCCCAATTGAAGACACAGTCATTCCGGTGTTTCCAGATGCTCCAGGCGCCAAGGATGATGATAGAGTTTAAGCCTTTTCTTACATCCCCAATGGTAGATGCTTCCGCCTTTTCTCACCAGTCCTCCCAAGCTGAATCATTGGGCTGAGGCGTGAGTGAAGAGAGTCCAACGCGCTGCAAGAGAGAGAACCAGAATTGCCTAGCAAAAATGCACCCAATCAAGAGGTGCTGAATGCTTTCCTGTTCCTGGTCACAAAGCAGACATTTGGCCGGGTGGGGAAGTCCTCGCCGAGCAAGCCTGTCAGCTGTCCAGCACCAGTTATGAGCAACCAGCCATATGAAGAAACAGCATTTGGGAGGAGCCCATGACTTCCATATTCTCTCATATGGTCTAAAATAAATGGCGCCCTGAAAGAACGCTTCATATGCACACTTTGCCATGTATTTTCCTGAAGCCGAAAGTCTCCAAATGTGCTTGTGCTTGTCCTATATCCCTCTATGTATGTCACGGAACCGTCCAAATTATAAGAGCACAAGTACAAAAACAACCACCGAAGTGATCAAATTCTCACACTTGAGCCCATATAACTCCGGTAGTCCAATGAAATCGCGAGGGATTTCAAACCAACCAACATACAAGCCAAGATCGTAGTGATTCAACATAACAAGCCACATGTTACATCCATTTCACAATGTAGTTCAACATACATCGGAGTTCAACATAGTTATTCCAACTTAAGTTGAAAAGTAACGGAAGCAAAGTAATTTGAAACTAACATTACCCTTATTTTAAATACATGCCAGTACCAAGGTCAACTTCCAACAAAAGCATTAGAGACAAGATAACTCAGAAGGATCATGCCCGTGATCACACTCCGCCACTACGGCAGGAGCCATCCAATTCTTGCAGTATCCATGATACATCATAACCTGCAACAAGTGGGAATAAACCCTGAGTACGAGAATGTACTCAGCTAGACTTACCCGTCAAAAACCAGAAATAAAGTGACACCAAGGAGTATGCAAGGCTGATATGAGGTGGGCTAGCTTGACAACATTTTGCATAAGAGCTGATATAATGTAGGTAACTTTTAAAGCTTATGTCAAATTAATAATCATTAACCTGTCATCTATCTTAGCACCTGTACTAGAGCACTCACTTTATTAGGAGCAAACAATATTAACCATAGCAGGTATAATAAAGCCATCATCATCATTATCATTCCTGAACCATCAAGTTATTTAGTGAGATCTACGTTGGAGATAAGCCCGTCAAGTTCTCACTAACCGGGAGAGACGGCGACTCGAATCGAATTACAACTCAGCTGAGGGGGTATTCCTAACTCTCACCCATGACTTCCTCCGTCGAGGAGCATTAGGTCACCTTTGGTACAACTCAGGAACCAACTTCGTGGGTTCGGTCAGCGCCCGCACTCTCAGGGATTACCCTTCTGGTTTTTGACGGGTAAGTCTAGCTGAGTACATTCTCGTACTCAGGGTTTATTCCCACTTGTTGCAGGTTATGATGTATCATGGATACTGCAAGAATTGGATGGCTCCTGCCGTAGTGGCGGAGTGTGATCACGGGCATGATCCTTCTGAGTTATCTTGTCTCTAATGCTTTTGTTGGAAGTTGACCTTGGTACTGGCATGTATTTAAAATAAGGGTAATGTTAGTTTCAAATTACTTTGCTTCCGTTACTTTTCAACTTAAGTTGGAATAACTATGTTGAACTCCGATGTATGTTGAACTACATTGTGAAATGGATGTAACATGTGGCTTGTTATGTTGAATCACTACGATCTTGGCTTGTATGTTGGTTGGTTTGAAATCCCTCGCGATTTCATTGGACTACCGGAGTTATATGGGCTCAAGTGTGAGAATTTGATCACTTCGGTGGTTGTTTTTGTACTTGTGCTCTTATAATTTGGACGGTTCCGTGACATACATAGAGGGATATAGGACAAGCACAAGCACATTTGGAGACTTTCGGCTTCAGGAAAATACATGGCAAAGTGTGCATATGAAGCGTTCTTTCAGGGCGCCATTTATTTTAGACCATATGAGAGAATATGGAAGTCATGGGCTCCTCCCAAATGCTGTTTCTTCATATGGCTGGTTGCTCATAACTGGTGCTGGACAGCTGACAGGCTTGCTCGGCGAGGACTTCCCCACCCGGCCAAATGTCTGCTTTGTGACCAGGAACAGGAAAGCATTCAGCACCTCTTGATTGGGTGCATTTTTGCTAGGCAATTCTGGTTCTCTCTCTTGCAGCGCGTTGGACTCTCTTCACTCACGCCTCAGCCCAATGATTCAGCTTGGGAGGACTGGTGAGAAAAGACGGAAGCATCTACCATTGGGGATGTAAGAAAAGGCTTAAACTCTATCATCATCCTTGGCGCCTGGAGCATCTGGAAACACCGGAATGACTGTGTCTTCAATTGGGCTGCACCAAACATTGACACAGCCCTGAGTATAGCTAGGGATGAAGCCCATTGGTGGTGTATGGCAGGAGCAAAGGGTCTATCCTTGCTCACTGCTAGGGGCTTTTAGTTTTTTAGCCCGCTCGGTCGTTGTATACTCAAAAACAGGTGTTTAAGCCTTAGAAAACAGGGAAGGTGTGGACGGGTGTATGAGTGTATTTGGGTCTATGTATGACTCCTTTTTCTTCTACTAATACAATGATACGCAGCTCTCCTGTGTGTTCGAGGAAAAAAAAGAGATACTAGGGCCTTGTCAATCACCAAAACACACATAAGCAGCACTGCCATTACTTATATGTGACAATTCAGCAAAAAGTATCAATTCCTGGTGTGTTCGTTGCTTCTTTACAACTAACAGTGAGAAGCAACAACTGCACTCTTTTTTTAAAACCCAACCATTTTCCTTTTCAATTATTGCTTGTACCTGTTGAGATCTGATTGGTGGACCCCCTGGTGCCTCCAGCTCTCCACACGCACGGTCACCCCTGCGCTCGTTGCATTCCAGAACCTCTGTAATCAATAATAGCTTACAGAAATGCCTCTTGTGTTGGTTGGGTCACTACAAAAGAAAAGGGCATACACGAATATACAATCAAGGACAATGCAGGTATACAAAAATCAAATGGCCAAAAATCACAGCATCTCTATTCTGAAAAAACTTCAATCTTTTCATGAGCACAGTAACTAAAAAAAAAGAGGTTAACTACATCATACACCAATGTGTGAAGAGCATGCAAATATGGCATATGTCAACCATTGGTCAAGGCAGCATCCTGTGATTGCTGACCCTTTCCACTGAGTTCGACAGGAACAATCTGTTCAAGTCTTCTAATAACCTCTAATATGTGGAGTTTTGCAGTAACATGAAATTAAGTTTTCAGAAAACTGCAATCAGCAAAAGTACCAATCAGATCTCAACAGGTACAAGCAATAATTGAAAAGGAAAATGGTTGGGTTTTAAAAAAAGAGTGCAGTTGTTGCTTCTCACTGTTAGTTGTAAAGAAGCAACGAACACACCAGGAATTGATACTTTTTGCTGAATTGTCACATATAAGTAATGGCAGTGCTGCTTATGTGTGTTTTGGTGATTGACAAGGCCCTAGTATCTCTTTTTTTTCCTCGAACACACAGGAGAGCTGCGTATCATTGTATTAGTAGAAGAAAAAGGAGTCATACATAGACCCAAATACACTCATACACCCGTCCACACCTTCCCTGTTTTCTAAGGCTTAAACACCTGTTTTTGAGTATACAACGACCGAGCGGGCTAAAAAACTAAAAGCCCCTAGCAGTGAGCAAGGATAGACCCTTTGCTCCTGCCATACACCACCAATGGGCTTCATCCCTAGCTATACTCAGGGCTGTGTCAATGTTTGGTGCAGCCCAATTGAAGACACAGTCATTCCGGTGTTTCCAGATGCTCCAGGCGCCAAGGATGATGATAGAGTTTAAGCCTTTTCTTACATCCCCAATGGTAGATGCTTCCGCCTTTTCTCACCAGTCCTCCCAAGCTGAATCATTGGGCTGAGGCGTGAGTGAAGAGAGTCCAACGCGCTGCAAGAGAGAGAACCAGAATTGCCTAGCAAAAATGCACCCAATCAAGAGGTGCTGAATGCTTTCCTGTTCCTGGTCACAAAGCAGACATTTGGCCGGGTGGGGAAGTCCTCGCCGAGCAAGCCTGTCAGCTGTCCAGCACCAGTTATGAGCAACCAGCCATATGAAGAAACAGCATTTGGGAGGAGCCCATGACTTCCATATTCTCTCATATGGTCTAAAATAAATGGCGCCCTGAAAGAACGCTTCATATGCACACTTTGCCATGTATTTTCCTGAAGCCGAAAGTCTCCAAATGTGCTTGTGCTTGTCCTATATCCCTCTATGTATGTCACGGAACCGTCCAAATTATAAGAGCACAAGTACAAAAACAACCACCGAAGTGATCAAATTCTCACACTTGAGCCCATATAACTCCGGTAGTCCAATGAAATCGCGAGGGATTTCAAACCAACCAACATACAAGCCAAGATCGTAGTGATTCAACATAACAAGCCACATGTTACATCCATTTCACAATGTAGTTCAACATACATCGGAGTTCAACATAGTTATTCCAACTTAAGTTGAAAAGTAACGGAAGCAAAGTAATTTGAAACTAACATTACCCTTATTTTAAATACATGCCAGTACCAAGGTCAACTTCCAACAAAAGCATTAGAGACAAGATAACTCAGAAGGATCATGCCCGTGATCACACTCCGCCACTACGGCAGGAGCCATCCAATTCTTGCAGTATCCATGATACATCATAACCTGCAACAAGTGGGAATAAACCCTGAGTACGAGAATGTACTCAGCTAGACTTACCCGTCAAAAACCAGAAATAAAGTGACACCAAGGAGTATGCAAGGCTGATATGAGGTGGGCTAGCTTGACAACATTTTGCATAAGAGCTGATATAATGTAGGTAACTTTTAAAGCTTATGTCAAATTAATAATCATTAACCTGTCATCTATCTTAGCACCTGTACTAGAGCACTCACTTTATTAGGAGCAAACAATATTAACCATAGCAGGTATAATAAAGCCATCATCATCATTATCATTCCTGAACCATCAAGTTATTTAGTGAGATCTACGTTGGAGATAAGCCCGTCAAGTTCTCACTAACCGGGAGAGACGGCGACTCGAATCGAATTACAACTCAGCTGAGGGGGTATTCCTAACTCTCACCCATGACTTCCTCCGTCGAGGAGCATTAGGTCACCTTTGGTACAACTCAGGAACCAACTTCGTGGGTTCGGTCAGCGCCCGCACTCTCAGGGATTACCCTTCTGCCAGGACGATCAGGACTTTTAAATCACCTGCCCTTGGACTCACGCCTACGGCTCCCTTCCGAGGCGTACTTTATACTTGCCGACTCCCGGCCTGAGTTGAGCTACTCGGCTTCGTGGTCGGTCTCCAGACCCGGCCAACTAAGAGAGAGGCATGCGTTCAACATGACCAGAAAAGGCTCCAAGAATCGGTCCTTAATCGACACAGACGGGATAGATCCACCCCAAGACCTCCATGCCTTGTTGCTTCACTATCATCATCTCATCCGGTCTCATTTCATTTCATTAACACAAGGTTCTTTTCCACGATAGCAAATATAGCCAACCGTGCCATATGTATATTCCTATAGCTCGCAGGTGACAGGAAATCACCCGACTTCTACCGCTTAGAGCAGGGCTAAGCATCTACTCGATCCTGAGCTATATAGGATTCATGGTATAGTTTCTGGACAAGGATGGGATATCAATGCAGCAAGTGTTTTCATCCAACACCTATAACTTAATGCAACAATATATATAACATAATACTCAATTGCATTTCAGAAAGTAGGAGGCTTATAATGCTCCGGGGCTTGCCTGGGATCCGACACTAGTCAGTGTTTGTTAGATGATCCACGCTTGGCGAGCATATCCCATCCTAGCACTTGCCAGTCCTTCTATCTTCGGGATGGACCCACCGACACCATCTTTGGGTTCAGCTCCATATCATGTCCTTCACGTGGTGCATATAGCGTACCTATATGAGATGTAAGATGCAAGTGTATGACACAAGATGCATCACAAAGGAGTATTAGGACAAGCACAAGATTAAGCAAGACATAGTCATTCATAGTCACTCAACTAAATAGCACACCACCCATTAAAGAGATATATCATGCATATCAAGTAAAGACACAAGCTTCACAGAGTCTCAGGTGTATTAACTTAACATTATCAAAAGCATGAGCCACACTTACCAACACATGAAGTAAACACATAAAACTAGAATCTGTCACATTCATGACTGCAAACGTTAGCTACAAGATTTAGCTATAACTGGAGTTACATAAATCCAAATGACTTGTAAGAAGACATTCTGGAAAGCTTATGAAATTCTCTACATTTCATCTAATACCATCACAGCATGATTCACAAGTTAAATAAATCAAAATTACAAAGTTCCAGAATCTGTTCCTGACAAAAAGAGAGCAGCAATCTCTGAACCCCAACTTAAAACATGCATAACTCATAAACTACTTGGCCAAATGCCACCAAATTTTAACACAAGCTAGATACATGAATTATATACAACTTTGCTATAGACAAGATGCTTAGAAAACATCATTAACATGGGGTAATTTACATTGCCCTCAGAACTGTCCAGAAACTAATAATTGCAAGAATAATTATTAACTTATGTTTCAAACATATAATTGGACAAAACCAACTTTACCAACATGTCACACAGAATTAATGAACACCAGAAAACATAGTTTCCATTGCTAAATAAATTCTTTTAATACATTTCTTAATTTATTTAGATAATTAGGTGGAATTATGAACACATATCAAAAGTGCACAATAAACCCTACCAAAATTACAGTGGCCTACATATGCTCCCAATAGTCTACTGTACAAATTTCATGCCACTTGAGTAAGCATAGCACCCTCTATGAAAAAGACAAATTGCTATTACAAGAATTCATGTGAGAACAAGATGAATCAATAACTCACTCATACTATAACCAAAATTCATGAAATTTTTACCACACATCAATCATCACATGAGAAGCATGCCACAAAAATTTCACTTCATTTGGAGCCCTACATTTGCAGTTATGAAAAAGACAAATACAACTAGCATTGAAAACCCAGAAGCATAGATCTATTTTTACAGCTAAAACTTTAAACTAAAACATACCATATTATAGATTCACTGCATAGATAATTTCACAAGGATTCCAAAAAGTCCTCATTTGCTAATTTACGAATTTTCTATGATTTACTATGCATTTTCAAAGTTCCTGCAAAATAATTACAAACCAGTCCTTACGACACTATTCATATGAGTCTTGGCTTCGCATCTGGACCCCTACCCTTCTTCGAATTCTTGCGCGAGACCCTTCACGCGAACTGAACCGAGGAGGTCGTCAGGAGCTTGCGGTGCCGGCCGGAGGGGGCTCGCCGGCGATAGGGAAGTGGGGGAAAAGCAAGAGGAGGCTGGCGCGCACCCGTGGGTGGCCAAGAAAAGGGTCCGGCCTGGCTAGTGGCTGCCTGTGGCGGCCCGGCCATGGGAGCAGCAGCGACGCAGCGGCAGGACGGCACCGGCGACGGCGCTGCAGGGAAGGGAAAGGAGAAGGCCGGCGCGGCTAGGGTTTCAGCGGCGCGTGCTCGGCGTGGCTGGATGCTGCAGTGGAGAAGGAGAGGGAGCAGCACCTGCAGTAGCAGCGGCAGCTCGAGCTTCGGCTCAGCCATGGCGATGGCGAGCGCTCGAGGGAGGGAGAGAAAGACAGTGCGCAAGGGAGTGAGCGAGAGAGGGCGAGAGCACCTGGGGTCCGAGGAAGGGCGCTCGGCTTCTCCCCATTGTGAGCGAGGCGTGGGGCACGTGGCAGGGAGCAGTACACGCGTCGACCATGGTGGGGCGAGCTCTAGTGCATGGTTGCCACGGCGGCATTACCTCAAACACGTGGCGTGCGTCGCCGTGCCCGACTTTGAGGCCGTTTTTGGGCTGCTTCGGGTAGGAATTTGGCCATGGGCCTTAAAGCAAAGTTGCGGATCACGGGCTGCTCTACAATATTGCTTAAAGGGTCATAGGCATTAGGGCTCTGGATTAGTGGATAATTATGCGCCAAAGTGACAATGTCAGCAACCTGAATCCGATTAAGCTTGCCCGGCTTTGACCTAAAATTCACGGCCAAAACTTGGTCAAACTTAATGCAGCTTTTTCCTAGACCTTCTCCATGGGGTTAGCTCCAACTTCTATTTTCAGATGAAATCAAGTTGCTTAACGAAAACATGAGAACGCGGCATGTCAACCAGTATTGGTGCTGGAATTCCCACACTTGGAATATTTCTAAAGTCTGAAACAAACTGCAGCAGATTCAAACTTTGAGCCATGGTTTGACTTATCTCCAAGCAAATCTAACTCTCGGTCCAAAAACATTATTTGCAGAGCACCAACTGAACTACAACTTTTATTTAAGGCTCAAGGTCTAGATCAGCTTGGGTTGCAAGATATAAAGCTCCAACGTGTGGTACACGAACTGAAACAACAGTTAGGACTTAGCCAAATTCCTGGGCTCCAAAACAGCATTGCATTGAATCTTAGGAGCTCTATTTGACTAGGTTAGAGGCCAAACTAGCACTTGACCATTAAATAAAGTTTGTTCTACACAAGATGAACTACAACTTTTCTTTAAGGTCAAACCTCATAACTGGTACATAAGTCAAACTTTCACTTTGGTCAATGTAGCAACTCGATAAAGCCTAAACTAGGGTTTTAGGCCAATTAAGGCATTTTCTTGGCATTTGCTCAACATGAACCCTTCATGACTTTTGTTGTAGAGTTCATCTAGAGTAATTTGGGAAAGTTTGCAAGGTTTGGTTGATGGTCTATAATTCCATTCACTTAATGGTGCAATTCCAACACTCGGTAAAGTCATTGAAACAAAGACATGACTTATCATTTCATGTGACTTTTTGATTCTAAACTTCATGAAACTTTTCTAGGGATCACTATAGATAGAGAGTGATGTGAGACACATGAAAGAAGTGACATCAACACTCACTTGCATTACCAGGCATAAGCACCAAACATACACACATTGAAACACAGAATAACAAGATATGTTGCGTATGTTTCAAGGAGATGTTTCAAGCACCTTCTATACATACATGTTTCACATGTTGCACTAGTATGTTCCATGCTCATATATGGACAATTGATGCTTAGGCTCATGCAATGCAAGTGTCAAGATACAAGCCTAACACCTGGGGTGTTACAATGTAGCTCAACATTAGATATTATATCCCATAATTCCAATATTCCATCAAAGCTTCTACGGATAGTTCACCTCGGATATCCTCAATCCATTTCTCATCAGTTAGGGCCTCCATCACCGTACGCTTGCCTATTCTTCTTTTAGGGACCAAATAAAAAATCTTTGGTGCTAATTCCTGGATATTTTTTCCAGCAAGCCATCTGTCCTTCCATAACAGAGTGTTAGCTCCATCTCCTGCTTCAGTAAGCACTGCCATAGAGAGGAGACCATCCACCTCCTTGCTAACTTGAAGTGGCAAGGCCCTGGTATCTCATGTTTCTCATAATGAGGTATTGATGAATCTCTAATAAGTGAGTAGATAATTAATAGAAAGATTGTCCTGGAAGTTTTGCCTGTGCGACTGAAATTTTGTGACGCCAACTGTTAACTGAACTGTTAACTAAAGAACATAGTACAGAAGTTTTTTCCACCCTATGTCAATGTCAGTTGTTGCACAACATATTTTTTCTTTTCTTTTAAAAGGTCGCCCTTGTAGATTTAAGTGGTGATAGGACCTAAACTACTACCAAAATTACCTTAGTGGTGACCAAACCATTTTCAAAATTCTTTCAGAACAAGAAACTTTGTCATTCTCTGTTTTATAAAAAAATACCAGATGAAAGATATAGTCAAGGAACAAAAGCAATACATAGTAAGAAAACTAAGAAATGTCAGTTGGTATTACGCAATGATTACGTATGATTTCTTGATCGTGATGCCCATAGGAGAAAGATATATTAGAATTTCAGTTTATAATGCAACTGACTGCACAAAAAAGTGAAACTGAAGTTCCAATATTTTACAGAAAATCTAGGAGTGGCTTCACCATAACTTCTTATTATGACCAGTATATAGGGAAGCAGAGCACGTTTATCTACAAGTAATCAGTGGTCAGGTGTAGAAGCGGTGCACTTTTACCTACAGTAATTTAGTTAGCCAGGCACATCAAGGGCTTAGTTATATCCCTATAACCTATATATACATCCTTCATCCGAGCAGCCCACTCCTCCTCGGTCAGCAGCAACTTGCCGCCGACCGGTGTCGCAGTCGCTTCTGCGCGGTCATCCACTGCCCGCAAGTGCCCAGTCACATCCTCGATCATGAGGGTGGACATGTCGATCAGCGTCTAGATGGAGAGCGTGATTTTGGTGTACTTGGGCGGCACGACGCGCAGATACTTGGTGACTGCCTCCTCGTCGTCGATGGTGACGCCGTGCGCCGCCAGCTGACTGACAAGCGACTGCAGCCTAAGGGCAAAATCCTCCACTGCCTCCCCATCGTGGAACGCCAGCGTGCCATACTCCCGCCGTAGCTGTTGCGCCTTCGTCTTCTTCGCACGATCAAACTCGATGCGCATGGCCTTGAGGGTGTCCCAAGCTTCCTTGGCGGAGTCCTTTGACCCCAGTGGCTCTCGGTACTCTGGAGGCACGGCGGACAGGATTGCCTCCAGCGCCGAGCAGTCTTCTTCTTTGTCCTCTGTGCCTTGATCGATGGCCTTCCAGAGCCATTGGGCTCTGAGCTTGACCTTCATGGTCACCGACCACTCGTCGTAGTTCGTGCGGCTGATCACCGGTGATGGAGGGTGATACTGCGGCGATGGCGGTGCAGGGTGGAGGGGCGCATCCGCCGCCTCTGCCACCACCAGTGCACCAGGAGGCGCCCGTGCAGAGGATAATGCAGGAAGCTAGCGGGGCTAACTGGTCGGTCCTCACCCGCACGAACTACGACGAGTGGTCGGTGACCATGAAGGTCAAGCTCAGAGCCCAATGGCTCTGGAAGGCCATCGATCAAGGCACAGAGGACAAAGAAGAAGACTGCTCGGCGCTGGAGGCAATCCTGTCCGCCGTGCCTCCAGAGTACCGAGAGCCACTGGGGTCAAAGGACTCCGCCAAGGAAGCTTGGGACACCCTCAAGGCCATGCGCATCGAGTTTGATCGTGCGAAGAAGACGAAGGCGCAACAGCTACGGCGGGAGTATGGCACGCTGGCGTTCCACGATGGGGAGGCAGTGGAGGATTTTGCCCTTAGGCTGCAGTCGCTTGTCAGTCAGCTGGCGGCGCACGGCGTCACCATCGACGACGAGGAGGCAGTCACCAAGTATCTGCGCGTCGTGCCGCCCAAGTACACCAAAATCACGCTCTCCATCTAGACGCTGATCGACATGTCCACCCTCATGATCGAGGATGTGACTGGGCACTTGCGGGCAGTGGATGACCGCGCAGAAGCGACTGCGACACCGGTCGGCGGCAAGTTGCTGCTGACCGAGGAGGAGTGGGCTGCTCGGATGAAGGATGTATATATAGGTTATAGGGATATAACTAAGCCCTTGATGTGCCTGGCTAACTAAATTACTGTAGGTAAAAGTGCACCGCTTCTACACCTGACCACTGATTACTTGTAGATAAACGTGCTCTGCTTCCCTATATACTGGTCATAATAAGAAGTTATGGTGAAGCCACTCCTAGATTTTCTGTAAAATATTGGAACTTCAGTTTCACTTTTTTGTGCAGTCAGTTGCATTATAAACTGAAATTCTAATATATCTTTCTCCTATGGGCATCACGATCAAGAAATCATACGTAATCATTGCGTAATACCAACTGACATTTCTTAGTTTTCTTACTATGTATTGCTTTTGTTCCTTGACTATATCTTTCATCTGGTATTTTTTTATAAAACAGAGAATGACAAAGTTTCTTGTTCTGAAAGAATTTTGAAAATGGTTTGGTCACCACTAAGGTAATTTTGGTAGTAGTTTAGGTCCTATCACCACTTAAATCTACAAGGGCGACCTTTTAAAAGAAAAGAAAAAATATGTTGTGCAACAACTGACATTGACATAGGGTGGAAAAAACTTCTGTACTATGTTCTTTAGTTAACAGTTCAGTTAACAGTTGGCGTCACAAAATTTCAGTCGCACAGGCAAAACTTCCAGGACAATCTTTCTATTAATTATCTACTCACTTATTAGAGATTCATCAATACCTCATTATGAGAAACATGAGATACCAGGGCCTTGCCACTTCAAGTTAGCAAGGAGGTGGATGGTCTCCTCTCTATGGCAGTGCTTACTGAAGCAGGAGATGGAGCTAACACTCTGTTATGGAAGGACAGATGGCTTGCTGGAAAAAATATCCAGGAATTAGCACCAAAGATTTTTTATTTGGTCCCTAAAAGAAGAATAGGCAAGCGTACGGTGATGGAGGCCCTAACTGATGAGAAATGGATTGAGGATATCCGAGGTGAACTATCCGTAGAAGCTTTGATGGAATATTGGAATTATGGGATATAATATCTAATGTTGAGCTACATTGTAACACCCCAGGTGTTAGGCTTGTATCTTGACACTTGCATTGCATGAGCCTAAGCATCAATTGTCCATATATGAGCATGGAACATACTAGTGCAACATGTGAAACATGTATGTATAGAAGGTGCTTGAAACATCTCCTTGAAACATACGCAACATATCTTGTTATTCTGTGTTTCAATGTGTGTATGTTTGGTGCTTATGCCTGGTAATGCAAGTGAGTGTTGATGTCACTTCTTTCATGTGTCTCACATCACTCTCTATCTATAGTGATCCCTAGAAAAGTTTCATGAAGTTTAGAATCAAAAAGTCACATGAAATGATAAGTCATGTCTTTGTTTCAATGACTTTACCGAGTGTTGGAATTGCACCATTAAGTGAATGGAATTATAGACCATCAACCAAACCTTGCAAACTTTCCCAAATTACTCTAGATGAACTCTACAACAAAAGTCATGAAGGGTTCATGTTGAGCAAATGCCAAGAAAATGCCTTAATTGGCCTAAAACCCTAGTTTAGGCTTTATCGAGTTGCTACATTGACCAAAGTGAAAGTTTGACTTATGTACCAGTATGAGGTTTGACCTTAAAGAAAAGTTGTAGTTCATCTTGTGTAGAACAAACTTTATTTAATGGTCAAGTGCTAGTTTGGCCTCTAACCTAGTCAAATAGAGCTCCTAAGATTCAATGCAATGCTGTTTTGGAGCCCAGGAATTTGGCTAAGTCCTAACTGTTGTTTCAGTTCGTGTACCACACGTTGGAGCTTTATATCTTGCAACCCAAGCTGATCTAGACCTTGAGCCTTAAATAAAAGTTGTAGTTCAGTTGGTGCTCTGCAAATAATGTTTTTGGACCGAGAGTTAGATTTGCTTGGAGATAAGTCAAACCATGGCTCAAAGTTTGAATCTGCTGCAGTTTGTTTCAGACTTTAGAAATATTCCAAGTGTGGGAATTCCAGCACCAATACTGGTTGACATGCCGCGTTCTCATGTTTTCGTTAAGCAACTTGATTTCATCTGAAAATAGAAGTTGGAGCTAACCCCATGGAGAAGGTCTAGGAAAAAGCTGCATTAAGTTTGACCAAGTTTTGGCCGTGAATTTTAGGTCAAAGCCGGGCAAGCTTAATCGGATTCAGGTTGCTGACATTGTCACTTTGGCGCATAATTATCCACTAATCCAGAGCCCTAATGCCTATGACCCTTTAAGCAATATTGTAGAGCAGCCCGTGATCCGCAACTTTGCTTTAAGGCCCATGGCCAAATTCCTACCCGAAGCAGCCCAAAAACGGCCTCAAAGTCGGGCACGGCGACGCACGCCACGTGTTTGAGGTAATGCCGCCGTGGCAACCATGCACTAGAGCTCGCCCCACCATGGTCGACGCGTGTACTGCTCCCTGCCACGTGCCCCACGCCTCGCTCACAATGGGGAGAAGCCGAGCGCCCTTCCTCGGACCCCAGGTGCTCTCGCCCTCTCTCGCTCACTCCCTTGCGCACTGTCTTTCTCTCCCTCCCTCGAGCGCTCGCCATCGCCATGGCTGAGCCGAAGCTCGAGCTGCCGCTGCTACTGCAGGTGCTGCTCCCTCTCCTTCTCCACTGCAGCATCCAGCCACGCCGAGCACGCGCCGCTGAAACCCTAGCCGCGCCGGCCTTCTCCTTTCCCTTCCCTGCAGCGCCGTCGCCGGTGCCGTCCTGCCGCTGCGTCGCTGCTGCTCCCATGGCCGGGCCGCCACAGGCAGCCACTAGCCAGGCCGGACCCTTTTCTTGGCCACCCACGGGTGCGCGCCAGCCTCCTCTTGCTTTTCCCCCACTTCCCTATCGCCGGCGAGCCCCCTCCGGCCGGCACCGCAAGCTCCTGACGACCTCCTCGGTTCAGTTCGCGTGAAGGGTCTCGCGCAAGAATTCGAAGAAGGGTAGGGGTCCAGATGCGAAGCCAAGACTCATATGAATAGTGTCGTAAGGACTGGTTTGTAATTATTTTGCAGGAACTTTGAAAATGCATAGTAAATCATAGAAAATTCGTAAATTAGCAAATGAGGACTTTTTGGAATCCTTGTGAAATTATCTATGCAGTGAATCTATAATATGGTATGTTTTAGTTTAAAGTTTTAGCTGTAAAAATAGATCTATGCTTCTGGGTTTTCAATGCTAGTTGTATTTGTCTTTTTCATAACTGCAAATGTAGGGCTCCAAATGAAGTGAAATTTTTGTGGCATGCTTCTCATGTGATGATTGATGTGTGGTAAAAATTTCATGAATTTTGGTTATAGTATGAGTGAGTTATTGATTCATCTTGTTCTCACATGAATTCTTGTAATAGCAATTTGTCTTTTTCATAGAGGGTGCTATGCTTACTCAAGTGGCATGAAATTTGTACAGTAGACTATTGGGAGCATATGTAGGCCACTGTAATTTTGGTAGGGTTTATTGTGCACTTTTGATATGTGTTCATAATTCCACCTAATTATCTAAATAAATTAAGAAATGTATTAAAAGAATTTATTTAGCAATGGAAACTATGTTTTCTGGTGTTCATTAATTCTGTGTGACATGTTGGTAAAGTTGGTTTTGTCCAATTATATGTTTGAAACATAAGTTAATAATTATTCTTGCAATTATTAGTTTCTGGACAGTTCTGAGGGCAATGTAAATTACCCCATGTTAATGATGTTTTCTAAGCATCTTGTCTATAGCAAAGTTGTATATAATTCATGTATCTAGCTTGTGTTAAAATTTGGTGGCATTTGGCCAAGTAGTTTATGAGTTATGCATGTTTTAAGTTGGGGTTCAGAGATTGCTGCTCTCTTTTTGTCAGGAACAGATTCTGGAACTTTGTAATTTTGATTTATTTAACTTGTGAATCATGCTGTGATGGTATTAGATGAAATGTAGAGAATTTCATAAGCTTTCCAGAATGTCTTCTTACAAGTCATTTGGATTTATGTAACTCCAGTTATAGCTAAATCTTGTAGCTAACGTTTGCAGTCATGAATGTGACAGATTCTAGTTTTATGTGTTTACTTCATGTGTTGGTTGGGTCACTACAAAAGAAAAGGGCATACACGAATATACAATCAAGGACAATGCAGGTATACAAAAATCAAATGGCCAAAAATCACAGCATCTCTATTCTGAAAAAACTTCAATCTTTTCATGAGCACAGTAACTAAAAAAAAAGAGGTTAACTACATCATACACCAATGTGTGAAGAGCATGCAAATATGGCATATGTCAACCATTGGTCAAGGCAGCATCCTGTGATTGCTGACCCTTTCCACTGAGTTCGACAGGAACAATCTGTTCAAGTCTTCTAATAACCTCTAATATGTGGAGTTTTGCAGTAACATGAAATTAAGTTTTCAGAAAACTGCAATCAGCAAAAGTACCAATCAGATCTCAACAGGTACAAGCAATAATTGAAAAGGAAAATGGTTGGGTTTTAAAAAAAGAGTGCAGTTGTTGCTTCTCACTGTTAGTTGTAAAGAAGCAACGAACACACCAGGAATTGATACTTTTTGCTGAATTGTCACATATAAGTAATGGCAGTGCTGCTTATGTGTGTTTTGGTGATTGACAAGGCCCTAGTATCTCTTTTTTTTCCTCGAACACACAGGAGAGCTGCGTATCATTGTATTAGTAGAAGAAAAAGGAGTCATACATAGACCCAAATACACTCATACACCCGTCCACACCTTCCCTGTTTTCTAAGGCTTAAGCACCTGTTTTTGAGTATACAACGACCGAGCGGGCTAAAAAACTAAAAGCCCCTAGCAGTGAGCAAGGATAGACCCTTTGCTCCTGCCATACACCACCAATGGGCTTCATCCCTAGCTATACTCAGGGCTGTGTCAATGTTTGGTGCAGCCCAATTGAAGACACAGTCATTCCGGTGTTCCAGATGCTCCAGGCGCCAAGGATGATGATAGAGTTTAAGCCTTTTCTTACATCCCCAATGGTAGATGCTTCCGCCTTTTCTCACCAGTCCTCCCAAGCTGAATCATTGGGCTGAGGCGTGAGTGAAGAGAGTCCAACGCGCTGCAAGAGAGAGAACCAGAATTGCCTAGCAAAAATGCACCCAATCAAGAGGTGCTGAATGCTTTCCTGTTCCTGGTCACAAAGCAGACATTTGGCCGGGTGGGGAAGTCCTCGCCGAGCAAGCCTGTCAGCTGTCCAGCACCAGTTATGAGCAACCAGCCATATGAAGAAACAGCATTTGGGAGGAGCCCATGACTTCCATATTCTCTCATATGGTCTAAAATAAATGGCGCCCTGAAAGAACGCTTCATATGCACACTTTGCCATGTATTTTCCTGAAGCCGAAAGTCTCCAAATGTGCTTGTGCTTGTCCTATATCCCTCTATGTATGTCACGGAACCGTCCAAATTATAAGAGCACAAGTACAAAAACAACCACCGAAGTGATCAAATTCTCACACTTGAGCCCATATAACTCCGGTAGTCCAATGAAATCGCGAGGGATTTCAAACCAACCAACAT
>JAHUYU010000278.1:0-23252 GCA_030439765.1 Tripidium arundinaceum | reverse complement strand
TACTCAACAAGAATAACACGGGGTTCATGAGGCTCAAATAGGATAGACACCAGTTAACTGCATTAGCTTTTAGTGAGTCAACTTTTAAGCAATTGAGTAGCGACAATTGTTGTATAAGCCCAAGTAACACATGATCAGGTAAACATGAATAACGAATAGCATATAAACAATTAACCATTAATGGTCATCTATTCCATAAATGTTCCAAGGCCGCTCGTGATCGTGAGCACGGCTGATATATCAGTTTTACACTCTGCAGAGGTTGTACACTTTCACCGTGAGTCGTGTTGCCCATATGCCCGGGTTTGCAACTCCCAAAACACTTCCAAGGTGAGCAGGCAGGGTACACTATGAAGTCTTTCAAAGTCTCGTCTAACAAGTTAGGGCCGCTAGGTTTCTGTGCCCTGCAAATGTAGAGCCCCCCTTCCGAATGGCACAATGACTCGCAGCCTATACACATAGGGACAGAGGCCGCACTACACCCAACCCGAAACACACCCCGTTTGCGCCTTTCGGTAACCTCTAACAAGCTAGAAAAGATCCTCATAGTTGACTAAAGCCAAAGCCATGTAGCCCTCACGGTTGTACTGTAAGTCCCGGATGATCACTTACAGATAAGTCCTTACGGAGAGGAATCTAGAGCATCACATAAACTATGCTCTAGCCCCCTTGTTCCATGTTGCTAAAAAGTCATCTTTTAGTGCTTATTGCATATATCATTAATCAAGATTACAAGATCATTGTTATAATATAAGAGCACTAGCATCATACCACCCAATGCAATAACCCATAGGTATCAAGGTACAAGATATCAATTACTAGGATAATTCCTATGGGTATCAAGGTAGACACATGCATATGATCAAAATATGATTAATGTGAATAGGACAACAAGGATGATCCCATGCTATACTTGCCTGTCACTTGCTTTACAACTAATGGTCAACTCCTCGTAGAACCTTCGATCTTCTGTTCTTTTGGTCTCCAGCGCTTACGGACAGCTCTTCTACTCGCAGATCGTAGCAACCAAGCACAATAGCAAACATACAAACGACAAACAGAAACAACTAAGAACAGTACACCACACAAGAGAAAACAACGTACTAAAAGAGAACTAGTTGCTACGGTCACGAGATCACAAGAAACGCCGATAACGGAAATATCGTTAAAAGGAAACGACTATCGGGAGCTTTATATTATAAAAAAAAGAAAAGCCTACATGCTTGATTTATTTTAATTAAACAAAACCATGTTAGTGACATTAATTCAGATTAATCACGATGCATCTTATTGGAAAACCAAGCTAAATCTAGTCATGTTTTATTTCTAAATATGTCTTATATTTGTTTAAGTCATTCAAAGTTTAGCTTGCCAAAGAAATTAACATGTGAGAGAGCATGTACTCGAACTGCATATGACGTGGGTTCATCTAAACAAATTATAATTTAAAAACATATTGATTAAATCATATTAATATTTGCATATAAAATATCAAAGTGTCACTCCTATATTGCTTTTAATTTGAAAAACTAGTTGCTTTTACATTAATCAAATTACCGTTTAAATTATGAAATTCATAGCCATATGATAGGATGAACGTCGATACTAATACTAACACGTGAATTACGGCTCTACAAATCTAGCGCAGAAAGAACAAGCTGAAACAGAACTACGGCGTGAACATGTTAACTTTAATTTACAAAAGAAATAAACAGGTGAGATCATCTAATTCTAATTTTGTATGCGGAACGTGTTTAGTCTAAGCATATTATTTATGATTTGAAAACACATTAATATCAGCAGTTATTCATATTAACATTTATGTACAAAATACCGAAGTATCAAACCTATATTGATTATAATTATAAATCTAGTTGCACATGAACTTTAATCAAGTTAATATTTAAATTTAGAAACACGTAACATATTAAAAATCGATACTAACATGCAGGTTTCATTACTATAAAACTAACGCAAGAAGATCCGAACGAAACAGTAGAGGATTAAAGCTAAAAAAACTGTTTTATACTTGAGAAACATGGATAGTAAAGGGTCGGATGATCATGAAAAAAATTGACATCAAAACTATCCTAAGGGGAGTCCGTGGTTTGGAAATCCCTAATAAGATAATAAATTAGATTTTTCTCTCCTTTCTCTATAATACGTCGTCGTCGTGTCTCCAACGCCGTGGCGTCAGTGTCGCCGATCCGTTGACCCTCACCATGATTTCCTCGTCTGCTCGGCTGTCCAAACTCCAGAGCAACAGCGCTAGATTTGCACGAAGTCCACATCGAGCGCCGCCCCTGTGTTCGTTCCGGTCAGCAAAACCGCTGATCTCCCCATCTGACAACAATCCGCTGGGCCATCGTTTTCCAGGTGAGATATGAGAGACCATCCACCAAAGAGATAGATCTCGTTTGCTCTAATGTCCTACTCCCAAAACACTTCCAAGGTGAGCAGGCAGGGTACACTATGAAGTCTTTCAAAGTCTCGTCTAACAAGTTAGGGCCGCTAGGTTTCTGTGCCCTGCAAATGTAGAGCCCCCCTTCCGAATGGCACAATGACTCGCAGCCTATACACATAGGGACAGAGGCCGCACTACACCCAACCCGAAACACACCCCGTTTGCGCCTTTCGGTAACCTCTAACAAGCTAGAAAAGATCCTCATAGTTGACTAAAGCCAAAGCCATGTAGCCCTCACGGTTGTACTGTAAGTCCCGGATGATCACTTACAGATAAGTCCTTACGGAGAGGAATCTAGAGCATCACATAAACTATGCTCTAGCCCCCTTGTTCCATGTTGCTAAAAAGTCATCTTTTAGTGCTTATTGCATATATCATTAATCAAGATTACAAGATCATTGTTATAATATAAGAGCACTAGCATCATACCACCCAATGCAATAACCCATAGGTATCAAGGTACAAGATATCAATTACTAGGATAATTCCTATGGGTATCAAGGTAGACACATGCATATGATCAAAATATGATTAATGTGAATAGGACAACAAGGATGATCCCATGCTATACTTGCCTGTCACTTGCTTTACAACTAATGGTCAACTCCTCGTAGAACCTTCGATCTTCTGTTCTTTTGGTCTCCAGCGCTTACGGACAGCTCTTCTACTCGCAGATCGTAGCAACCAAGCACAATAGCAAACATACAAACGACAAACAGAAACAACTAAGAACAGTACACCACACAAGAGAAAACAACGTACTAAAAGAGAACTAGTTGCTACGGTCACGAGATCACAAGAAACGCCGATAACGGAAATATCGTTAAAAGGAAACGACTATCGGGAGCTTTATATTATAAAAAAAAGAAAAGCCTACATGCTTGATTTATTTTAATTAAACAAAACCATGTTAGTGACATTAATTCAGATTAATCACGATGCATCTTATTGGAAAACCAAGCTAAATCTAGTCATGTTTTATTTCTAAATATGTCTTATATTTGTTTAAGTCATTCAAAGTTTAGCTTGCCAAAGAAATTAACATGTGAGAGAGCATGTACTCGAACTGCATATGACGTGGGTTCATCTAAACAAATTATAATTTAAAAACATATTGATTAAATCATATTAATATTTGCATATAAAATATCAAAGTGTCACTCCTATATTGCTTTTAATTTGAAAAACTAGTTGCTTTTACATTAATCAAATTACCGTTTAAATTATGAAATTCATAGCCATATGATAGGATGAACGTCGATACTAATACTAACACGTGAATTACGGCTCTACAAATCTAGCGCAGAAAGAACAAGCTGAAACAGAACTACGGCGTGAACATGTTAACTTTAATTTACAAAAGAAATAAACAGGTGAGATCATCTAATTCTAATTTTGTATGCGGAACGTGTTTAGTCTAAGCATATTATTTATGATTTGAAAACACATTAATATCAGCAGTTATTCATATTAACATTTATGTACAAAATACCGAAGTATCAAACCTATATTGATTATAATTATAAATCTAGTTGCACATGAACTTTAATCAAGTTAATATTTAAATTTAGAAACACGTAACATATTAAAAATCGATACTAACATGCAGGTTTCATTACTATAAAACTAACGCAAGAAGATCCGAACGAAACAGTAGAGGATTAAAGCTAAAAAAACTGTTTTATACTTGAGAAACATGGATAGTAAAGGGTCGGATGATCATGAAAAAAATTGATATCAAAAGAACTGAATTCGATCAAGCTGGATACATGCATGCATGAGCACGTACGTGGTATTTTACCTGCCGCGCGTTATGCGTGTAGACAAGCTTGCATAGCCATATGATTGTCGATCAGTATCGAGTAGCAGATGGCCGTGGAACGACGACGCGGACGCAGTCATGTAGGAGATTGACAGGGTCATGGCAGTAGGACATTAGAGCAAACGAGATCTATCTCTTTGGTGGATGGTCTCTCATATCTCACCTGGAAAACGATGGCCCAGCGGATTGTTGTCAGATGGGGAGATCAGCGGTTTTGCTGACCGGAACGAACACAGGGGCGGCGCTCGATGTGGACTTCGTGCAAATCTAGCGCTGTTGCTCTGGAGTTTGGACAGCCGAGCAGACGAGGAAATCATGGTGAGGGTCAACGGATCGGCGACACTGACGCCACGGCGTTGGAGACACGACGACGACGTATTATAGAGAAAGGAGAGAAAAATCTAATTTATTATCTTATTAGGGATTTCCAAACCACGGACTCCCCTTAGGATAGTTTTGATGTCAATTTTTTTCATGATCATCCGACCCTTTACTATCCATGTTTCTCAAGTATAAAACAGTTTTTTTAGCTTTAATCCTCTACTGTTTCGTTCGGATCTTCTTGCGTTAGTTTTATAGTAATGAAACCTGCATGTTAGTATCGATTTTTAATATGTTACGTGTTTCTAAATTTAAATATTAACTTGATTAAAGTTCATGTGCAACTAGATTTATAATTATAATCAATATAGGTTTGATACTTCGGTATTTTGTACATAAATGTTAATATGAATAACTGCTGATATTAATGTGTTTTCAAATCATAAATAATATGCTTAGACTAAACACGTTCCGCATACAAAATTAGAATTAGATGATCTCACCTGTTTATTTCTTTTGTAAATTAAAGTTAACATGTTCACGCCGTAGTTCTGTTTCAGCTTGTTCTTTCTGCGCTAGATTTGTAGAGCCGTAATTCACGTGTTAGTATTAGTATCGACGTTCATCCTATCATATGGCTATGAATTTCATAATTTAAACGGTAATTTGATTAATGTAAAAGCAACTAGTTTTTCAAATTAAAAGCAATATAGGAGTGACACTTTGATATTTTATATGCAAATATTAATATGATTTAATCAATATGTTTTTAAATTATAATTTGTTTAGATGAACCCACGTCATATGCAGTTCGAGTACATGCTCTCTCACATGTTAATTTCTTTGGCAAGCTAAACTTTGAATGACTTAAACAAATATAAGACATATTTAGAAATAAAACATGACTAGATTTAGCTTGGTTTTCCAATAAGATGCATCGTGATTAATCTGAATTAATGTCACTAACATGGTTTTGTTTAATTAAAATAAATCAAGCATGTAGGCTTTTCTTTTTTTTATAATATAAAGCTCCCGATAGTCGTTTCCTTTTAACGATATTTCCGTTATCGGCGTTTCTTGTGATCTCGTGACCGTAGCAACTAGTTCTCTTTTAGTACGTTGTTTTCTCTTGTGTGGTGTACTGTTCTTAGTTGTTTCTGTTTGTCGTTTGTATGTTTGCTATTGTGCTTGGTTGCTACGATCTGCGAGTAGAAGAGCTGTCCGTAAGCGCTGGAGACCAAAAGAACAGAAGATCGAAGGTTCTACGAGGAGTTGACCATTAGTTGTAAAGCAAGTGACAGGCAAGTATAGCATGGGATCATCCTTGTTGTCCTATTCACATTAATCATATTTTGATCATATGCATGTGTCTACCTTGATACCCATAGGAATTATCCTAGTAATTGATATCTTGTACCTTGATACCTATGGGTTATTGCATTGGGTGGTATGATGCTAGTGCTCTTATATTATAACAATGATCTTGTAATCTTGATTAATGATATATGCAATAAGCACTAAAAGATGACTTTTTAGCAACATGGAACAAGGGGGCTAGAGCATAGTTTATGTGATGCTCTAGATTCCTCTCCGTAAGGACTTATCTGTAAGTGATCATCCGGGACTTACAGTACAACCGTGAGGGCTACATGGCTTTGGCTTTAGTCAACTATGAGGATCTTTTCTAGCTTGTTAGAGGTTACCGAAAGGCGCAAACGGGGTGTGTTTCGGGTTGGGTGTAGTGCGGCCTCTGTCCCTATGTGTATAGGCTGCGAGTCATTGTGCCATTCGGAAGGGGGGCTCTACATTTGCAGGGCACAGAAACCTAGCGGCCCTAACTTGTTAGACGAGACTTTGAAAGACTTCATAGTGTACCCTGCCTGCTCACCTTGGAAGTGTTTTGGGAGTTGCAAACCCGGGCATATGGGCAACACGACTCACGGTGAAAGTGTACAACCTCTGCAGAGTGTAAAACTGATATATCAGCCGTGCTCACGATCACGAGCGGCCTTGGAACATTTATGGAATAGATGACCATTAATGGTTAATTGTTTATATGCTATTCGTTATTCATGTTTACCTGATCATGTGTTACTTGGGCTTATACAACAATTGTCGCTACTCAATTGCTTAAAAGTTGACTCACTAAAAGCTAATGCAGTTAACTGGTGTCTATCCTATTTGAGCCTCATGAACCCCGTGTTATTCTTGTTGAGTACGAGATGTACTTACGCTTGTTTATTTTTACTACTTAGATAAAAAAAAGAAAAGCCTACATGCTTGATTTATTTTAATTAAACAAAACCATGTTAGTGACATTAATTCAGATTAATCACGATGCATCTTATTGGAAAACCAAGCTAAATCTAGTCATGTTTTATTTCTAAATATGTCTTATATTTGTTTAAGTCATTCAAAGTTTAGCTTGCCAAAGAAATTAACATGTGAGAGAGCATGTACTCGAACTGCATATGACGTGGGTTCATCTAAACAAATTATAATTTAAAAACATATTGATTAAATCATATTAATATTTGCATATAAAATATCAAAGTGTCACTCCTATATTGCTTTTAATTTGAAAAACTAGTTGCTTTTACATTAATCAAATTACCGTTTAAATTATGAAATTCATAGCCATATGATAGGATGAACGTCGATACTAATACTAACACGTGAATTACGGCTCTACAAATCTAGCGCAGAAAGAACAAGCTGAAACAGAACTACGGCGTGAACATGTTAACTTTAATTTACAAAAGAAATAAACAGGTGAGATCATCTAATTCTAATTTTGTATGCGGAACGTGTTTAGTCTAAGCATATTATTTATGATTTGAAAACACATTAATATCAGCAGTTATTCATATTAACATTTATGTACAAAATACCGAAGTATCAAACCTATATTGATTATAATTATAAATCTAGTTGCACATGAACTTTAATCAAGTTAATATTTAAATTTAGAAACACGTAACATATTAAAAATCGATACTAACATGCAGGTTTCATTACTATAAAACTAACGCAAGAAGACCGGAACGAACACAGGGGCGGCGCTCGATGTGGACTTCGTGCAAATCTAGCGCTGTTGCTCTGGAGTTTGGACAGCCGAGCAGACGAGGAAATCATGGTGAGGGTCAACGGATCGGCGACACTGACGCCACGGCGTTGGAGACACGACGACGACGTATTATAGAGAAAGGAGAGAAAAATCTAATTTATTATCTTATTAGGGATTTCCAAACCACGGACTCCCCTTAGGATAGTTTTGATGTCAATTTTTTTCATGATCATCCGACCCTTTACTATCCATGTTTCTCAAGTATAAAACAGTTTTTTTAGCTTTAATCCTCTACTGTTTCGTTCGGATCTTCTTGCGTTAGTTTTATAGTAATGAAACCTGCATGTTAGTATCGATTTTTAATATGTTACGTGTTTCTAAATTTAAATATTAACTTGATTAAAGTTCATGTGCAACTAGATTTATAATTATAATCAATATAGGTTTGATACTTCGGTATTTTGTACATAAATGTTAATATGAATAACTGCTGATATTAATGTGTTTTCAAATCATAAATAATATGCTTAGACTAAACACGTTCCGCATACAAAATTAGAATTAGATGATCTCACCTGTTTATTTCTTTTGTAAATTAAAGTTAACATGTTCACGCCGTAGTTCTGTTTCAGCTTGTTCTTTCTGCGCTAGATTTGTAGAGCCGTAATTCACGTGTTAGTATTAGTATCGACGTTCATCCTATCATATGGCTATGAATTTCATAATTTAAACGGTAATTTGATTAATGTAAAAGCAACTAGTTTTTCAAATTAAAAGCAATATAGGAGTGACACTTTGATATTTTATATGCAAATATTAATATGATTTAATCAATATGTTTTTAAATTATAATTTGTTTAGATGAACCCACGTCATATGCAGTTCGAGTACATGCTCTCTCACATGTTAATTTCTTTGGCAAGCTAAACTTTGAATGACTTAAACAAATATAAGACATATTTAGAAATAAAACATGACTAGATTTAGCTTGGTTTTCCAATAAGATGCATCGTGATTAATCTGAATTAATGTCACTAACATGGTTTTGTTTAATTAAAATAAATCAAGCATGTAGGCTTTTCTTTTTTTTATCTAAGTAGTAAAAATAAACAAGCGTAAGTACATCTCGTACTCAACAAGAATAACACGGGGTTCATGAGGCTCAAATAGGATAGACACCAGTTAACTGCATTAGCTTTTAGTGAGTCAACTTTTAAGCAATTGAGTAGCGACAATTGTTGTATAAGCCCAAGTAACACATGATCAGGTAAACATGAATAACGAATAGCATATAAACAATTAACCATTAATGGTCATCTATTCCATAAATGTTCCAAGGCCGCTCGTGATCGTGAGCACGGCTGATATATCAGTTTTACACTCTGCAGAGGTTGTACACTTTCACCGTGAGTCGTGTTGCCCATATGCCCGGGTTTGCAACTCCCAAAACACTTCCAAGGTGAGCAGGCAGGGTACACTATGAAGTCTTCAAAGTCTCGTCTAACAAGTTAGGGCCGCTAGGTTTCTGTGCCCTGCAAATGTAGAGCCCCCCTTCCGAATGGCACAATGACTCGCAGCCTATACACATAGGGACAGAGGCCGCACTACACCCAACCCGAAACACACCCCGTTTGCGCCTTTCGGTAACCTCTAACAAGCTAGAAAGATCCTCATAGTTGACTAAAGCCAAAGCCATGTAGCCCTCACGGTTGTACTGTAAGTCCCGGATGATCACTTACAGATAAGTCCTTACGGAGAGGAATCTAGAGCATCACATAAACTATGCTCTAGCCCCCTTGTTCCATGTTGCTAAAAAGTCATCTTTTAGTGCTTATTGCATATATCATTAATCAAGATTACAAGATCATTGTTATAATATAAGAGCACTAGCATCATACCACCCAATGCAATAACCCATAGGTATCAAGGTACAAGATATCAATTACTAGGATAATTCCTATGGGTATCAAGGTAGACACATGCATATGATCAAAATATGATTAATGTGAATAGGACAACAAGGATGATCCCATGCTATACTTGCCTGTCACTTGCTTTACAACTAATGGTCAACTCCTCGTAGAACCTTCGATCTTCTGTTCTTTTGGTCTCCAGCGCTTACGGACAGCTCTTCTACTCGCAGATCGTAGCAACCAAGCACAATAGCAAACATACAAACGACAAACAGAAACAACTAAGAACAGTACACCACACAAGAGAAAACAACGTACTAAAAGAGAACTAGTTGCTACGGTCACGAGATCACAAGAAACGCCGATAACGGAAATATCGTTAAAAGGAAACGACTATCGGGAGCTTTATATTATAAAAAAAAGAAAAGCCTACATGCTTGATTTATTTTAATTAAACAAAACCATGTTAGTGACATTAATTCAGATTAATCACGATGCATCTTATTGGAAAACCAAGCTAAATCTAGTCATGTTTTATTTCTAAATATGTCTTATATTTGTTTAAGTCATTCAAAGTTTAGCTTGCCAAAGAAATTAACATGTGAGAGAGCATGTACTCGAACTGCATATGACGTGGGTTCATCTAAACAAATTATAATTTAAAAACATATTGATTAAATCATATTAATATTTGCATATAAAATATCAAAGTGTCACTCCTATATTGCTTTTAATTTGAAAAACTAGTTGCTTTTACATTAATCAAATTACCGTTTAAATTATGAAATTCATAGCCATATGATAGGATGAACGTCGATACTAATACTAACACGTGAATTACGGCTCTACAAATCTAGCGCAGAAAGAACAAGCTGAAACAGAACTACGGCGTGAACATGTTAACTTTAATTTACAAAAGAAATAAACAGGTGAGATCATCTAATTCTAATTTTGTATGCGGAACGTGTTTAGTCTAAGCATATTATTTATGATTTGAAAACACATTAATATCAGCAGTTATTCATATTAACATTTATGTACAAAATTACCGAAGTATCAAACCTATATTGATTATAATTATAAATCTAGTTGCACATGAACTTTAATCAAGTTAATATTTAAATTTAGAAACACGTAACATATTAAAAATCGATACTAACATGCAGGTTTCATTACTATAAAACTAACGCAAGAAGATCCGAACGAAACAGTAGAGGATTAAAGCTAAAAAAACTGTTTTATACTTGAGAAACATGGATAGTAAAGGGTCGGATGATCATGAAAAAAATTGACATCAAAACTATCCTAAGGGGAGTCCGTGGTTTGGAAATCCCTAATAAGATAATAAATTAGATTTTTCTCTCCTTTCTCTATAATACGTCGTCGTCGTGTCTCCAACGCCGTGGCGTCAGTGTCGCCGATCCGTTGACCCTCACCATGATTTCCTCGTCTGCTCGGCTGTCCAAACTCCAGAGCAACAGCGCTAGATTTGCACGAAGTCCACATCGAGCGCCGCCCCTGTGTTCGTTCCGGTCAGCAAAACCGCTGATCTCCCCATCTGACAACAATCCGCTGGGCCATCGTTTTCCAGGTGAGATATGAGAGACCATCCACCAAAGAGATAGATCTCGTTTGCTCTAATGTCCTACTGCCATGACCCTGTCAATCTCCTACATGACTGCGTCCGCGTCGTCGTTCCACGGCCATCTGCTACTCGATACTGATCGACAATCATATGGCTATGCAAGCTTGTCTACACGCATAACGCGCGGCAGGTAAAATACCACGTACGTGCTCATGCATGCATGTATCCAGCTTGATCGAATTCAGTTCTTTTGATATCAATTTTTTTCATGATCATCCGACCCTTTACTATCCATGTTTCTCAAGTATAAAACAGTTTTTTTAGCTTTAATCCTCTACTGTTTCGTTCGGATCTTCTTGCGTTAGTTTTATAGTAATGAAACCTGCATGTTAGTATCGATTTTTAATATGTTACGTGTTTCTAAATTTAAATATTAACTTGATTAAAGTTCATGTGCAACTAGATTTATAATTATAATCAATATAGGTTTGATACTTCGGTATTTTGTACATAAATGTTAATATGAATAACTGCTGATATTAATGTGTTTTCAAATCATAAATAATATGCTTAGACTAAACACGTTCCGCATACAAAATTAGAATTAGATGATCTCACCTGTTTATTTCTTTTGTAAATTAAAGTTAACATGTTCACGCCGTAGTTCTGTTTCAGCTTGTTCTTTCTGCGCTAGATTTGTAGAGCCGTAATTCACGTGTTAGTATTAGTATCGACGTTCATCCTATCATATGGCTATGAATTTCATAATTTAAACGGTAATTTGATTAATGTAAAAGCAACTAGTTTTTCAAATTAAAAGCAATATAGGAGTGACACTTTGATATTTTATATGCAAATATTAATATGATTTAATCAATATGTTTTTAAATTATAATTTGTTTAGATGAACCCACGTCATATGCAGTTCGAGTACATGCTCTCTCACATGTTAATTTCTTTGGCAAGCTAAACTTTGAATGACTTAAACAAATATAAGACATATTTAGAAATAAAACATGACTAGATTTAGCTTGGTTTTCCAATAAGATGCATCGTGATTAATCTGAATTAATGTCACTAACATGGTTTTGTTTAATTAAAATAAATCAAGCATGTAGGCTTTTCTTTTTTTTATAATATAAAGCTCCCGATAGTCGTTTCCTTTTAACGATATTTCCGTTATCGGCGTTTCTTGTGATCTCGTGACCGTAGCAACTAGTTCTCTTTTAGTACGTTGTTTTCTCTTGTGTGGTGTACTGTTCTTAGTTGTTTCTGTTTGTCGTTTGTATGTTTGCTATTGTGCTTGGTTGCTACGATCTGCGAGTAGAAGAGCTGTCCGTAAGCGCTGGAGACCAAAAGAACAGAAGATCGAAGGTTCTACGAGGAGTTGACCATTAGTTGTAAAGCAAGTGACAGGCAAGTATAGCATGGGATCATCCTTGTTGTCCTATTCACATTAATCATATTTTGATCATATGCATGTGTCTACCTTGATACCCATAGGAATTATCCTAGTAATTGATATCTTGTACCTTGATACCTATGGGTTATTGCATTGGGTGGTATGATGCTAGTGCTCTTATATTATAACAATGATCTTGTAATCTTGATTAATGATATATGCAATAAGCACTAAAAGATGACTTTTTAGCAACATGGAACAAGGGGGCTAGAGCATAGTTTATGTGATGCTCTAGATTCCTCTCCGTAAGGACTTATCTGTAAGTGATCATCCGGGACTTACAGTACAACCGTGAGGGCTACATGGCTTTGGCTTTAGTCAACTATGAGGATCTTTTCTAGCTTGTTAGAGGTTACCGAAAGGCGCAAACGGGGTGTGTTTCGGGTTGGGTGTAGTGCGGCCTCTGTCCCTATGTGTATAGGCTGCGAGTCATTGTGCCATTCGGAAGGGGGGCTCTACATTTGCAGGGCACAGAAACCTAGCGGCCCTAACTTGTTAGACGAGACTTTGAAAGACTTCATAGTGTACCCTGCCTGCTCACCTTGGAAGTGTTTTGGGAGTTGCAAACCCGGGCATATGGGCAACACGACTCACGGTGAAAGTGTACAACCTCTGCAGAGTGTAAAACTGATATATCAGCCGTGCTCACGATCACGAGCGGCCTTGGAACATTTATGGAATAGATGACCATTAATGGTTAATTGTTTATATGCTATTCGTTATTCATGTTTACCTGATCATGTGTTACTTGGGCTTATACAACAATTGTCGCTACTCAATTGCTTAAAAGTTGACTCACTAAAAGCTAATGCAGTTAACTGGTGTCTATCCTATTTGAGCCTCATGAACCCCGTGTTATTCTTGTTGAGTACGAGATGTACTTACGCTTGTTTATTTTTACTACTTAGATAAAAATCCCGGATGGGTAACAGAAGATGGAGCTTGGTTAAAGTTTTTGAGGAGTGCTAGGCGTATGTTACCCCCAGTCAACCGTCCCTGTGGCCCTGGAGACTTCACTTGAAGAGTAGAATGTGTATTTCCACTACTCCGATAAATATCTTGTCTCTATGTAATATTAATTGTTGTTCGTTAAGTAATAAAGCATTGTCTCTTGATACTATTGTAATTTGTCGCTATATGTGTGATTTGACTTCCTGGGCACACATATAGTTGGTACTCAGCTTTGTTTTTAAAACTGGGTGTGACAGATTGGTATCGGAGCCAGGTTGACTGTTGGACGTATGCCTAGTTAGGATTGGTCGTGTTCTAAAACTTACTTTGCTATAAAACTATTTTTCTACCTCCTTGGCTCATTAATTTGACTATTTCTTATCCTTGTCATATTGTGTCTCCTCCTTGATAGCTTCCTTTGAGCTATTCTTTGTTATCAACTTGCATTTTTGTTTCTGTTGCTTTACTAAATTTTCTGATCTCAACTTGCTCAAAATCTCGATGGCCTTTCATCATCTATATCTACCCTTTAGGATGCCTGCCTTTGCTACCCAGAAGTACGTCTAGTGTTGATGATTGTGATGCATGTTTGTCTTGCTTGGTGTGTGGCTTGGTGTGTTGTTTGAGTGTGTGACCTCTAGAAGAAAGCGCTGAAGACTGCTCCAGCAAAAGGACGATCTTATGGGAGTTTTCGGAATCAAGCAAAGCCCTTGGTAAGCGGGGTAGCGTCTTCTGCTAACAACCTCAAGGGTAGATATAGATGATGAAAGGCCATCGAGATTTTGAGCAAGTTGAGATCAGAAAATTTAGTAAAGCAACAGAAACAAAAATGCAAGTTGATAACAAAGAATAGCTCAAAGGAAGCTATCAAGGAGGAGACACAATATGACAAGGATAAGAAATAGTCAAATTAATGAGCCAAGGAGGTAGAAAAATAGTTTTATAGCAAAGTAAGTTTTAGAACACGACCAATCCTAACTAGGCATACGTCCAACAGTCAACCTGGCTCCGATACCAATCTGTCACACCCAGTTTTAAAAACAAAGCTGAGTACCAACTATATGTGTGCCCAGGAAGTCAAATCACACATATAGCGACAAATTACAATAGTATCAAGAGACAATGCTTTATTACTTAACGAACAACAATTAATATTACATAGAGACAAGATATTTATCGGAGTAGTGGAAATACACATTCTACTCTTCAAGTGAAGTCTCCAGGGCCACAGGGACGGTTGACTGGGGGTAACATACGCCTAGCACTCCTCAAAAACTTTAACCAAGCTCCATCTTCTGTTACCCATCCGGGATTTTTATCTAAGTAGTAAAAATAAACAAGCGTAAGTACATCTCGTACTCAACAAGAATAACACGGGGTTCATGAGGCTCAAATAGGATAGACACCAGTTAACTGCATTAGCTTTTAGTGAGTCAACTTTTAAGCAATTGAGTAGCGACAATTGTTGTATAAGCCCAAGTAACACATGATCAGGTAAACATGAATAACGAATAGCATATAAACAATTAACCATTAATGGTCATCTATTCCATAAATGTTCCAAGGCCGCTCGTGATCGTGAGCACGGCTGATATATCAGTTTTACACTCTGCAGAGGTTGTACACTTTCACCGTGAGTCGTGTTGCCCATATGCCCGGGTTTGCAACTCCCAAAACACTTCCAAGGTGAGCAGGCAGGGTACACTATGAAGTCTTTCAAAGTCTCGTCTAACAAGTTAGGGCCGCTAGGTTTCTGTGCCCTGCAAATGTAGAGCCCCCCTTCCGAATGGCACAATGACTCGCAGCCTATACACATAGGGACAGAGGCCGCACTACACCCAACCCGAAACACACCCCGTTTGCGCCTTTCGGTAACCTCTAACAAGTTAGAAAAGATCCTCATAGTTGACTAAAGCCAAAGCCATGTAGCCCTCACGGTTGTACTGTAAGTCCCGGATGATCACTTACAGATAAGTCCTTACGGAGAGGAATCTAGAGCATCACATAAACTATGCTCTAGCCCCCTTGTTCCATGTTGCTAAAAAGTCATCTTTTAGTGCTTATTGCATATATCATTAATCAAGATTACAAGATCATTGTTATAATATAAGAGCACTAGCATCATACCACCCAATGCAATAACCCATAGGTATCAAGGTACAAGATATCAATTACTAGGATAATTCCTATGGGTATCAAGGTAGACACATGCATATGATCAAAATATGATTAATGTGAATAGGACAACAAGGATGATCCCATGCTATACTTGCCTGTCACTTGCTTTACAACTAATGGTCAACTCCTCGTAGAACCTTCGATCTTCTGTTCTTTTGGTCTCCAGCGCTTACGGACAGCTCTTCTACTCGCAGATCGTAGCAACCAAGCACAATAGCAAACATACAAACGACAAACAGAAACAACTAAGAACAGTACACCACACAAGAGAAAACAACGTACTAAAAGAGAACTAGTTGCTACGGTCACGAGATCACAAGAAACGCCGATAACGGAAATATCGTTAAAAGGAAACGACTATCGGGAGCTTTATATTATAAAAAAAAGAAAAGCCTACATGCTTGATTTATTTTAATTAAACAAAACCATGTTAGTGACATTAATTCAGATTAATCACGATGCATCTTATTGGAAAACCAAGCTAAATCTAGTCATGTTTTATTTCTAAATATGTCTTATATTTGTTTAAGTCATTCAAAGTTTAGCTTGCCAAAGAAATTAACATGTGAGAGAGCATGTACTCGAACTGCATATGACGTGGGTTCATCTAAACAAATTATAATTTAAAAACATATTGATTAAATCATATTAATATTTGCATATAAAATATCAAAGTGTCACTCCTATATTGCTTTTAATTTGAAAAACTAGTTGCTTTTACATTAATCAAATTACCGTTTAAATTATGAAATTCATAGCCATATGATAGGATGAACGTCGATACTAATACTAACACGTGAATTACGGCTCTACAAATCTAGCGCAGAAAGAACAAGCTGAAACAGAACTACGGCGTGAACATGTTAACTTTAATTTACAAAAGAAATAAACAGGTGAGATCATCTAATTCTAATTTTGTATGCGGAACGTGTTTAGTCTAAGCATATTATTTATGATTTGAAAACACATTAATATCAGCAGTTATTCATATTAACATTTATGTACAAAATACCGAAGTATCAAACCTATATTGATTATAATTATAAATCTAGTTGCACATGAACTTTAATCAAGTTAATATTTAAATTTAGAAACACGTAACATATTAAAAATCGATACTAACATGCAGGTTTCATTACTATAAAACTAACGCAAGAAGATCCGAACGAAACAGTAGAGGATTAAAGCTAAAAAAACTGTTTTATACTTGAGAAACATGGATAGTAAAGGGTCGGATGATCATGAAAAAAATTGATATCAAAAGAACTGAATTCGATCAAGCTGGATACATGCATGCATGAGCACGTACGTGGTATTTTACCTGCCGCGCGTTATGCGTGTAGACAAGCTTGCATAGCCATATGATTGTCGATCAGTATCGAGTAGCAGATGGCCGTGGAACGACGACGCGGACGCAGTCATGTAGGAGATTGACAGGGTCATGGCAGTAGGACATTAGAGCAAACGAGATCTATCTCTTTGGTGGATGGTCTCTCATATCTCACCTGGAAAACGATGGCCCAGCGGATTGTTGTCAGATGGGGAGATCAGCGGTTTTGCTGACCGGAACGAACACAGGGGCGGCGCTCGATGTGGACTTCGTGCAAATCTAGCGCTGTTGCTCTGGAGTTTGGACAGCCGAGCAGACGAGGAAATCATGGTGAGGGTCAACGGATCGGCGACACTGACGCCACGGCGTTGGAGACACGACGACGACGTATTATAGAGAAAGGAGAGAAAAATCTAATTTATTATCTTATTAGGGATTTCCAAACCACGGACTCCCCTTAGGATAGTTTTGATGTGTTTTGCTCAAGGGGTTGGTACATATATATAGGGAGGAGAACTCCCCACGTATACATCAATTAGCAATATGGTACTAATTCATGTTGCACCCTCCATCTCAACTAATGGACCTAAATAAACATTAAAGCCCATTAGTAAATAAAAGCATGTACCTTTGAGATTTATTAAGATTATTGCACGTGGGCTTTGAGCGTTGGGGAAAATGAGAGATTTTATTATTTGCGGAATTAATTATTTTCACAAATAAAATAATTCCAGAAAAGTGCAGAATTGCTTTTTAAGCCACGAAAAATACTCTGAAACCTCCGGAAATTCGGGGAAAATTTTCAGAGACATTTTGGAATATGAGGAACCCAAATAAAGTATTTGGAGCTCATGAAAAGATATTTTGGAGCATCTAAAAATTAAACTATGCTCACAGAGAAGTGGGAAAAAGTTGCAGAAAAAGCTGCAATAATTCCCGGGAAGTTTTTAGAGATTGTTTGGTGGATGATGAACTCAAAGGAATGATTTGGAGCAGAAGAAGAGGATCTTGAGAAACTCCAAATAAAAAAATTAGGATCGAGAAAACAGGAATTTGATTATAGAAAAAGGCAGAGACGAGCCAAAGACAGGTAATTGACTTACTAATCGTATTTTGAAAATTTTACTCACTCATAACACCAAGTCAAGCAACAAACGAGCACCATATCATCCAAACACCTAGCAAAATTAGAAAACTTTAGAAATTCACATTTCTCCTATAATTAAATTTGCACTAGCTCAACTAAACTTAGTAAATTTTATTCAAATATTAAAGCCATTCATTATGTCCCCGCCGCCTTTAATTACGCCGTCACCGGCGTCTTTCTCTCCCTTTTCCCGCGCCCTTCTTCTTTTTCTCCAAACGCTGACAGGCGGGGCCCAGGCGTCAGCCTCACCCACGCGCTAACCAGCGCCCGCCGCGCTCTGACAGGCGGTTTCTCGCCGACGGCGAGATCACCGGCGGTGGCGAGGCTACCTACACCTTCGTGAAACCATAGCGGACACACCTGAGGTGGTGGTTGGGTGGATTGAGCCTGGCAGTGAGCTCGACGCCAGCCATGGCAGCTCGGCTGAGCAAGGCACGGCGGCGCGACGCTGCGCCGGCCACATGGCGCGATAGCGGTTTAAACGGAGACCACGGGGAGGTCAAGGAGCTCACCGCGATGCCGAAGCGCGTGGCGGCTAGGTCAGAACAGCACAGGAAGCTAGAAGTCGACGGCGGGGGCGGATGCAGCGGCATGAACTCGTCGGCACGGCGATGTTCCGGCGACTCCTGCACGGTAAAGGTTAAATGAAGAAGCGCGTGAGCACCAGGACATCATGGCGAGTTCAAAACACAAGATAGGAAAGAGGAAGCGGCTTCGTGGTGCTCTGCCCACGGGAGGACGATGCACGGCGATGCACAGGACTTCCACGGGGAAGACGACGCCGCGCGGCTGCTCCAGGCGATGACACCGCGCGCGAACTGGTTCGGGAGGAGCGCGAGGACCTTGCAGAGCGGATGGCTAGCGGGATTGGGTGAAGATGGTGCACAGCGGGTGAATTTGGATGTCGAGCGGAGCTCAACGATGGCGGCCGGGTGCGGGAAAAGGGAGAGAAAGACGCCGGTGACGGCGTAATTAAAGGCGGCGGGGACATAATGAATGGCTTTAATATTTGAATAAAATTTACTAAGTTTAGTTGAGCTAGTGCAAATTTAATTATAGGAGAAATGTGAATTTCTAAAGTTTTCTAATTTTGCTAGGTGTTTGGATGATATGGTGCTCGTTTGTTGCTTGACTTGGTGTTATGAGTGAGTAAAATTTTCAAAATACGATTAGTAAGTCAATTACCTGTCTTTGGCTCGTCTCTGCCTTTTTCTATAATCAAATTCCTGTTTTCTCGATCCTAATTTTTTTATTTGGAGTTTCTCAAGATCCTCTTCTTCTGCTCCAAATCATTCCTTTGAGTTCATCATCCACCAAACAATCTCTAAAAACTTCCCGGGAATTATTGCAGCTTTTTCTGCAACTTTTTCCCACTTCTCTGTGAGCATAGTTTAATTTTTAGATGCTCCAAAATATCTTTTCATGAGCTCCAAATACTTTATTTGGGTTCCTCATATTCCAAAATGTCTCTGAAAATTTTCCCCGAATTTCCGGAGGTTTCAGAGTATTTTTCGTGGCTTAAAAAGCAATTCTGCACTTTTCTGGAATTATTTTATTTGTGAAAATAATTAATTCCGCAAATAATAAAATCTCTCATTTTCCCCAACGCTCAAAGCCCACGTGCAATAATCTTAATAAATCTCAAAGGTACATGCTTTTATTTACTAATGGGCTTTAATGTTTATTTAGGTCCATTAGTTGAGATGGAGGGTGCAACATGAATTAGTACCATATTGCTAATTGATGTATACGTGGGGAGTTCTCCTCCCTATATATATGTACCAACCCCTTGAGCAAAACACATCAAAACTATCCTAAGGGGAGTCCGTGGTTTGGAAATCCCTAATAAGATAATAAATTAGATTTTTCTCTCCTTTCTCTATAATACGTCGTCGTCGTGTCTCCAACGCCGTGGCGTCAGTGTCGCCGATCCGTTGACCCTCACCATGATTTCCTCGTCTGCTCGGCTGTCCAAACTCCAGAGCAACAGCGCTAGATTTGCACGAAGTCCACATCGAGCGCCGCCCCTGTGTTCGTTCCGGTCAGCAAAACCGCTGATCTCCCCATCTGACAACAATCCGCTGGGCCATCGTTTTCCAGGTGAGATATGAGAGACCATCCACCAAAGAGATAGATCTCGTTTGCTCTAATGTCCTACTGCCATGACCCTGTCAATCTCCTACATGACTGCGTCCGCGTCGTCGTTCCACGGCCATCTGCTACTCGATACTGATCGACAATCATATGGCTATGCAAGCTTGTCTACACGCATAACGCGCGGCAGGTAAAATACCACGTACGTGCTCATGCATGCATGTATCCAGCTTGATCGAATTCAGTTCTTTTGATATCAATTTTTTTCATGATCATCCGACCCTTTACTATCCATGTTTCTCAAGTATAAAACAGTTTTTTTAGCTTTAATCCTCTACTGTTTCGTTCGGATCTTCTTGCGTTAGTTTTATAGTAATGAAACCTGCATGTTAGTATCGATTTTTAATATGTTACGTGTTTCTAAATTTAAATATTAACTTGATTAAAGTTCATGTGCAACTAGATTTATAATTATAATCAATATAGGTTTGATACTTCGGTATTTTGTACATAAATGTTAATATGAATAACTGCTGATATTAATGTGTTTTCAAATCATAAATAATATGCTTAGACTAAACACGTTCCGCATACAAAATTAGAATTAGATGATCTCACCTGTTTATTTCTTTTGTAAATTAAAGTTAACATGTTCACGCCGTAGTTCTGTTTCAGCTTGTTCTTTCTGCGCTAGATTTGTAGAGCCGTAATTCACGTGTTAGTATTAGTATCGACGTTCATCCTATCATATGGCTATGAATTTCATAATTTAAACGGTAATTTGATTAATGTAAAAGCAACTAGTTTTTCAAATTAAAAGCAATATAGGAGTGACACTTTGATATTTTATATGCAAATATTAATATGATTTAATCAATATGTTTTTAAATTATAATTTGTTTAGATGAACCCACGTCATATGCAGTTCGAGTACATGCTCTCTCACATGTTAATTTCTTTGGCAAGCTAAACTTTGAATGACTTAAACAAATATAAGACATATTTAGAAATAAAACATGACTAGATTTAGCTTGGTTTTCCAATAAGATGCATCGTGATTAATCTGAATTAATGTCACTAACATGGTTTTGTTTAATTAAAATAAATCAAGCATGTAGGCTTTTCTTTTTTTTATAATATAAAGCTCCCGATAGTCGTTTCCTTTTAACGATATTTCCGTTATCGGCGTTTCTTGTGATCTCGTGACCGTAGCAACTAGTTCTCTTTTAGTACGTTGTTTTCTCTTGTGTGGTGTACTGTTCTTAGTTGTTTCTGTTTGTCGTTTGTATGTTTGCTATTGTGCTTGGTTGCTACGATCTGCGAGTAGAAGAGCTGTCCGTAAGCGCTGGAGACCAAAAGAACAGAAGATCGAAGGTTCTACGAGGAGTTGACCATTAGTTGTAAAGCAAGTGACAGGCAAGTATAGCATGGGATCATCCTTGTTGTCCTATTCACATTAATCATATTTTGATCATATGCATGTGTCTACCTTGATACCCATAGGAATTATCCTAGTAATTGATATCTTGTACCTTGATACCTATGGGTTATTGCATTGGGTGGTATGATGCTAGTGCTCTTATATTATAACAATGATCTTGTAATCTTGATTAATGATATATGCAATAAGCACTAAAAGATGACTTTTTAGCAACATGGAACAAGGGGGCTAGAGCATAGTTTATGTGATGCTCTAGATTCCTCTCCGTAAGGACTTATCTGTAAGTGATCATCCGGGACTTACAGTACAACCGTGAGGGCTACATGGCTTTGGCTTTAGTCAACTATGAGGATCTTTTCTAACTTGTTAGAGGTTACCGAAAGGCGCAAACGGGGTGTGTTTCGGGTTGGGTGTAGTGCGGCCTCTGTCCCTATGTGTATAGGCTGCGAGTCATTGTGCCATTCGGAAGGGGGGCTCTACATTTGCAGGGCACAGAAACCTAGCGGCCCTAACTTGTTAGACGAGACTTTGAAAGACTTCATAGTGTACCCTGCCTGCTCACCTTGGAAGTGTTTTGGGAGTTGCAAACCCGGGCATATGGGCAACACGACTCACGGTGAAAGTGTACAACCTCTGCAGAGTGTAAAACTGATATATCAGCCGTGCTCACGATCACGAGCGGCCTTGGAACATTTATGGAATAGATGACCATTAATGGTTAATTGTTTATATGCTATTCGTTATTCATGTTTACCTGATCATGTGTTACTTGGGCTTATACAACAATTGTCGCTACTCAATTGCTTAAAAGTTGACTCACTAAAAGCTAATGCAGTTAACTGGTGTCTATCCTATTTGAGCCTCATGAACCCCGTGTTATTCTTGTTGAGTACGAGATGTACTTACGCTTGTTTATTTTTACTACTTAGATAAAAATCCCGGATGGGTAACAGAAGATGGAGCTTGGTTAAAGTTTTTGAGGAGTGCTAGGCGTATGTTACCCCCAGTCAACCGTCCCTGTGGCCCTGGAGACTTCACTTGAAGAGTAGAATGTGTATTTCCACTACTCCGATAAATATCTTGTCTCTATGTAATATTAATTGTTGTTCGTTAAGTAATAAAGCATTGTCTCTTGATACTATTGTAATTTGTCGCTATATGTGTGATTTGACTTCCTGGGCACACATATAGTTGGTACTCAGCTTTGTTTTTAAAACTGGGTGTGACAGATTGGTATCGGAGCCAGGTTGACTGTTGGACGTATGCCTAGTTAGGATTGGTCGTGTTCTAAAACTTACTTTGCTATAAAACTATTTTTCTACCTCCTTGGCTCATTAATTTGACTATTTCTTATCCTTGTCATATTGTGTCTCCTCCTTGATAGCTTCCTTTGAGCTATTCTTTGTTATCAACTTGCATTTTTGTTTCTGTTGCTTTACTAAATTTTCTGATCTCAACTTGCTCAAAATCTCGATGG
>JAHUYU010000982.1:0-17009 GCA_030439765.1 Tripidium arundinaceum | reverse complement strand
ACTGAGGGGGAGAGCAGTGATCATTTTGATCTACACGCTACCACCAAAAGGAACGGTTCGATATCCAGGAAAAAGAATAGAAAAAGAGACAGATCAAAAATAAAGAATAGCAAGGAAAAATGAAAGGAATTTTTTTGGAATTGCCAGGGTTTGGGGGACCCAAAGAAATTCTAATTTATTTCGGCTTGACCTTAGAGAAAAACCTAGACTTTATTGCTTTATCGGAAACTGGTAGACGAGAATGTTCTGATTGTTTTCTTCCTATTGCATTGCAAAGCTCCTATCAGTCGATCCAGTGGCATGTTACTAGGAATCAATTTACAAACTTTTGATAATGGGGAAATAGAAGAAGGAGATTTTTTTGTAAAATTTAAAATTAGGAATAAAAATTCTGATTTCAAGTGGCTACTGGTTTCGGTTTATGGAGCAGCGCAACAAGACCGCAAAGAGGCCTTTCTTTCCGAGTTGGTCCGCTTATGTGCTAAAGAAACCTTACCTATTGTCATAGGTGGTGACTTTAATATCGTGAGAGGCCCTTCAGGAAAAAGCAATCCAAATTTTGATGATAGGTAGCCTTTTCTTTTCAATGCAATCATTGATGGTTTTAACCTCAGGGAGCTGGACCTATCAGGATGGCGTTTTACCTAGGCTAATAACGTTTAGGTTCCAACCTTTGAAAAGCTTGATAGAATTCTAGTAAGTACGGATTAGGAACTACAATCCCAAAGACCACTGTACAGGCTTTGACCAAAGAGATATCTGACCATACACCTCTTCTGTTAAATACAGGTGAGGGTGACCAATCTAATAGTTCTCATTTGTTCAAATTCGAACTTGGGTGGCTATTGAGGGATGGTTTTTTTTACATGATTAGTAATATTTGGTCAAATGTCAATGAAGGTCTTACACCCTTAGAAAGATGGTAAGCAAAAATTAGATGCTTACGCCAATACTTAAGGGGGTGGGCAAAATATACAAGTGGGGTTTATAAAAAAGAAAAGAAAAGGCTTTTAGACAAGCTAGATGTATTAGATAAAAAGGCTGAGGGCATTCAACTGACCCTAGATGAACTAAATTTGAAGCATGTGTTGAATGCGAGACTTATAAAACTCTTGAGAGAGGAGGAACTTAAATGGTACCAAAGGGCAAAGGCAAAGAACTTATTAGAAGGAGATGCAAATACGAAATATTTCCAGTTAGTGGAAAATGGGAAGCATAGGAAAACTCGTATTTTCAAATTCAGGGATAAGATCTGGGTTAAGTACCGTTGCACCTAATATGGAACCCACTGCCCAAATAATTGGGAATTCCATTATTAGGTCTTCCGGAAGTCCACGAAACTGCACCCAAGCTTTTGGAATCTCATATTTATACACTACTTTCTTATCCTTTGGCGCAAACTTCATCTTTGCCTTGGTACATCTGGCTTACCACAGGCCCAAATCGTACCGTGCGCTCTAATTCATCTTCTGAAGGAAAAGTAGTAGTAAATTCGTTTACATCATTTTCTTCTACAATCCAAGTCCCATACCCAGGTAGAAGTCTCTCTAGCTCCAACTTGACTTGTGCCAATGTCATAGAGCCCTCAGAGACCATCACCTTGTTGTCTAATTTAGATTGTGTCTTGCTTTTTCCCTTCCCTGTAGAGTGGATATAGTAAAAACCTAATCCATGATCTAGTGCATAACCACATGGTGTAGCTGCAGGTTTCATGCCTTTAACATAAGGACATGATTTTGTGACATGATTAGAATCATCACAATAATCACAGCAAAGGACGGTAGTACAGTTTTCCAAGACATGCCCCTTTGTGAGACAACGAAAACAGTAAGGTTTATTTTTCTTTTTCCCTGCTCCAGGAACTACAGCCTCCTCTTTGTCAACAGCTCGTGAATTACGCCCACCCTCCAAATTAGACTGAGCTGTCACTGTATTTGTAGCCGGTGCTTGCGACGAGGAAGTATCCAGCATGGTCGGATCTTGAGGCTGGTGAGGCGGCGGCGGGGGTTACCCCGATGTTGTTGTGGCGGGAATGGTAATGGTGCTTGCAAGTCAGCGGCATCACCACCTCGCCTGTTGTAGTGGTTATGGCGACCACCACGGTAGCCGTCATAGCCACCATAGGAGCCGAAACCACCTCGGCCTCCTTGGAAATTATCACGATAGCCATAGCCATAGCCATAGGAGCTACGGTTATGTCCACGACCTCGGCGGCCACCATAGCCGCGGCCGGCGTAACCTGGATCGAAGCCAGGGTTGAAGCCGGGGTTGTAACCACCAACGCTTTTCCCGTGAGTTGTCCTTGAGCCGATCCCCGTCCACCTGGTGCCTGGAACGTCTCTCCGCCGGCATGATGTTGTTTGGCCGATGCGAACGGCGTCCGCGTAGGTTCGCGAACAGACTCGCAGCGGCAGGGGAGGCAATCGCGAGTCGATACGGGCGATGTTAGGGTTCTGTTTTGAAGTCGTTCCCGTACGTGAGAAAAGTGCTACTGTACTAGGCCTTGTGTTGGTCGAAACCATTGACCTGGCCCTATAAGAAAAAGTCCACGTTGGGGAAGTAACAGAAATCTGTTTCACCAAAACTTGTTTTGTGTGGTTGTTTTTGAAACTGGGCGCTTGATGCGGAAGCGCCCTTGGATTGCGCTGCTGAACTTGCGATATTCAAATTTGAGTCGCGCGTAGTTCGTTCCTTGCAGTACTCCGGCTATCGTCTCCGGCACCGATTGAATGAGAATTCATGCCAGTATGCCGACGGGATGAACAACCGTGTGCACTCTTGTGGCCTTCTCCAAGGCATCACCGAACGTTCGCCTCGGTGAGACTCGTGGCCGAGGCAGTGGCCCCTGCCAACGGCGTCCAGTATCCTGCCGGCGGACAAGTGCAGAGACAATCCGTCGAGCAAGAGCCGGTACGTGTGCTCCTCTGGGAAGAAACAGGAGTTGAAATGTTTACCTTCGGTGACGAAAGCTCCCTCTCAGCTTGCGCTAAATCCTCAAGCGAGAAGCCTTCTTCCGTGGCCATCATGATGAGGTCTGGAGTGGAGATCTCCGAACTCTCAGCAGAGGATGGGAATTTATGTTATGGTATGGTAGCACAACATTCTTGGCGAATTGTTTAGGCCCCTTCTTTTTATTATAGAAAAAAATATTGGTGACTAGCTAGAGATACCCATTAATTTAGGCTGGCCTCAAATCAGATCAGCAGCCACTACAGCAGATACATGATCAGGAGGCAAATGTTGACGCCGAATCAAGACACCTCATGGATTCAGACTTGCACCAAAGCAAGCAAGGTGATGATGCGCTACAGAATTGCATTCCCGAGCCGTGTGTCCAACTTTTATAGCTCACGAAAATTCGAATAAAGTTGGAACCTAATTAATTTCCCCAATAAATAGCAGCCAATGGAGGCTTTGTGGAACGACGAGCTCATTCGCATCCGTCTCCGGTTCCACTCTGGTTTAATCCCAACATCATATCAACTGAAAGTTCATCAGAGCCTGAGCACGCCTCCGCGCCTTGGCTTGGCCAGGTTCAGATATGTGCTGCACAAGAGACCCTGCTGCAACCTGCAATTGCTTCACCTGTGTGATCGTCATCTCGCTCATTCGGCTTGCACCCTACTGCTTGTGCTTGGATCGGCTGCAGCTTGTCCGTCTGTTCTTTATAAGAAGTCTAGAAGGTATTTGCATCTGTATAGTACTGCATGTTTGGCTTCTTGGCCCAGCATACCGGAAGGCCTACTATGACCAAAAAGAAGGCGTCCGACACTATTCCAAGCCTGAGACCACCAGAAACCAAAAGCCCGACTTGAAGTTCATGGGCCCTGAGTGGCGCAATTGAGGAAGCCCATCGTATGATGCGGCGAGAGCAAAGTGCTTAAGAGCTGTGTGAGACTTGTCCACGAGCATTAATTCTGTAATAGGCTAGTGTCCCTTCCGGTTTTGAAGACAAAATCAAATGCAAAGCATATGTATAGTAGGATCAGTCTATTCCTACATGTGAAGTAATACATTACATTACGATGTTTATTTACAAAAGCATAACTTTATTATAAAATAACCCGAGGGTCTAAAACAAAATTACATAGACTTTAATTAAATAATTCCAGTGGAAGATGACCCCATCTTCATAGGCAACTGATTGGGGAAATTAATTAGGTTCCAACTTTATTCGAATTTTCGTGAGCTATAAAAGTTGGACACACGGCTCGGGAATGCAATTCTGTAGCGCATCATCACCTTGCTTGCTTTGGTGCAAGTCTGAATCCATGAGGTGTCTTGATTCGGCGTCAACATTTGCCTCCTGATCATGTATCTGCTGTAGTGGCTGCTGATCTGATTTGAGGCCAGCCTAAATTAATGGGTATCTCTAGCTAGTCACCAATATTTTTTTCTATAATAAAAAGAAGGGCCTAAACAATTCGCCAAGAATGTTGTGCTACCATACCATAACATAAATTCCCATCCTCTGCTGAGAGTTCGGAGATCTCCACTCCAGACCTCATCATGATGGCCACGGAAGAAGGCTTCTCGCTTGAGGATTTAGCGCAAGCTGAGAGGGAGCTTTCGTCACCGAAGGTAAACATTTCAACTCCTGTTTCTTCCCAGAGGAGCACACGTACCGGCTCTTGCTCGACGGATTGTCTCTGCACTTGTCCGCCGGCAGGATACTGGACGCCGTTGGCAGGGGCCACTGCCTCGGCCACGAGTCTCACCGAGGCGAACGTTCGGTGATGCCTTGGAGAAGGCCACAAGAGTGCACACGGTTGTTCATCCCGTCGGCATACTGGCATGAATTCTCATTCAATCGGTGCCGGAGACGATAGCCGGAGTACTGCAAGGAACGAACTACGCGCGACTCAAATTTGAATATCGCAAGTTCAGCAGCGCAATCCAAGGGCGCTTCCGCATCAAGCGCCCAGTTTCAAAAACAACCACACAAACAAGTTTTGGTGAAACAGATTTCTGTTACTTCCCCAACGTGGACTTTTTCTTATAGGGCCAGGTCAATGGTTTCGACCAACACAAGGCCTAGTACAGTAGCACTTTTCTCACGTACGGGAACGACTTCAAAACAGAACCCTAACATCGCCCGTATCGACTCGCGATTGCCTCCCCTGCCGCTGCGAGTCTGTTCGCGAACCTACGCGGACGCCGTTCGCATCGGCCAAACAACATCATGCCGGCGGAGAGACGTTCCAGGCACCAGGTGGACGGGGATCGGCTCAAGGACAACTCACGGGAAAAGCGTTGGTGGTTACAACCCCGGCTTCAACCCTGGCTTCGATCCAGGTTACGCCGGCCGCGGCTATGGTGGCCGCCGAGGTCGTGGACATAACCGTAGCTCCTATGGCTATGGCTATGGCTATCGTGATAATTTCCAAGGAGGCCGAGGTGGTTTCGGCTCCTATGGTGGCTATGACGGCTACCGTGGTGGTCGCCATAACCACTACAACAGGCGAGGTGGTGATGCCGCTGACTTGCAAGCACCATTACCATTCCCGCCACAACAACATCGGGTACCCCCGCCGCCGCCTCACCAGCCTCAAGATCCGACCATGCTGGATACTTCCTCGTCGCAAGCACCGGCTACAAATACAGTGACAGCTCAGTCTAATTTGGAGGGTGGGCGTAATTCACGAGCTGTTGACAAAGAGGAGGCTGTAGTTCCTGGAGCAGGGAAAAAGAAAAATAAACCTTACTGTTTTCGTTGTCTCACAAAGGGGCATGTCTTGGAAAACTGTACTACCGTCCTTTGCTGTGATTATTGTGATGATTCTAATCATGTCACAAAATCATGTCCTTATGTTAAAGGCATGAAACCTGCAGCTACACCATGTGGTTATGCACTAGATCATGGATTAGGTTTTTACTATATCCACTCTACAGGGAAGGGAAAAAGCAAGACACAATCTAAATTAGACAACAAGGTGATGGTCTCTGAGGGCTCTATGACATTGGCACAAGTCAAGTTGGAGCTAGAGAGACTTCTACCTGGGTATGGGACTTGGATTGTAGAAGAAAATGATGTAAACGAATTTACTACTACTTTTCCTTCAGAAGATGAATTAGAGCGCACGGTACGATTTGGGCCTGTGGTAAGCCAGATGTACCAAGGCAAAGATGAAGTTTGCGCCAAAGGATAAGAAAGTAGTGTATAAATATGAGATTCCAAAAGCTTGGGTGCAGTTTCGTGGACTTCCGGAAGACCTAATAATGGAATTCCCAATTATTTGGGCAGTGGGTTCCATATTAGGTGCAACGGTACTTAACCCAGATCTTATCCCTGAATTTGAAAATACGAGTTTTCCTATGCTTCCCATTTTTTCCACTAACTGGAAATATTTCGTATTTGCATCTCCTTCTAATAAGTTCTTTGCCTTTGCCCTTTGGTACCATTTAAGTTCCTCCTCTCTCAAGAGTTTTATAAGTCTCGCATTCAACACATGCTTCAAATTTAGTTCATCTAGGGTCAGTTGAATGCCCTCAGCCTTTTTATCTAATACATCTAGCTTGTCTAAAAGCCTTTTCTTTTCTTTTTTATAAACCCCACTTGTATATTTTGCCCACCCCCTTAAGTATTGGCGTAAGCATCTAATTTTTGCTTACCATCTTTCTAAGGGTGTAAGACCTTCATTGACATTTGACCAAATATTACTAATCATGTAAAAAAACCATCCCTCAATAGCCACCCAAGTTCGAATTTGAACAAATGAGAACTATTAGATTGGTCACCCTCACCTGTATTTAACAGAAGAGGTGTATGGTCAGATATCTCTTTGGTCAAAGCCTGTACAGTGGTCTTTGGGGATTGTAGTTCCTAATCCGTACTTACTAGAATTCTATCAAGCTTTTCAAAGGTTGGAACCTAAACGTTATTAGCCTAGGTAAAACGCCATCCTGATAGGTCCAGCTCCCTGAGGTTAAAACCATCAATGATTGCATTGAAAAGAAAAGGCTACCTATCATCAAAATTTGGATTGCTTTTTCCTGAAGGGCCTCTCACGATATTAAAGTCACCACCTATGACAATAGGTAAGGTTTCTTTAGCACATAAGCGGACCAACTCGGAAAGAAAGGCCTCTTTGCGGTCTTGTTGCGCTGCTCCATAAACCGAAACCAGTAGCCACTTGAAATCAGAATTTTTATTCCTAATTTTAAATTTTACAAAAAAATCTCCTTCTTCTATTTCCCCATTATCAAAAGTTTGTAAATTGATTCCTAGTAACATGCCACTGGATCGACTGATAGGAGCTTTGCAATGCAATAGGAAGAAAACAATCAGAACATTCTCGTCTACCAGTTTCCGATAAAGCAATAAAGTCTAGGTTTTTCTCTAAGGTCAAGCCGAAATAAATTAGAATTTCTTTGGGTCCCCCAAACCCTGGCAATTCCAAAAAAATTCCTTTCATTTTTCCTTGCTATTCTTTATTTTTGATCTGTCTCTTTTTCTATTCTTTTTCCTGGATATCGAACCGTTCCTTTTGGTGGTAGCGTGTAGATCAAAATGATCACTGCTCTCCCCCTCAGAAATACCCTCTGCTATTTCCCCACAAAAATGGTTCAAAGCCAGAAGATCGATATCATCCTCAGTTTCTAGAACACTTTCTATCTGATCGCCAGCAGGACTACTGTTAAAGTCTACAAAGGTGTCGTGTCCTGTCTCCATTCTATCCTTTTCTAAAGCTTTCAAAGATTGAACCACATTTAAACCAGCATCGCTAGAGGACCCCAAGGAAATACCCACATTGTTTATATTTTCCAAGACTAAACCATCATCAAGCGAAATAAATGAGTCATGAACAGCTAGAGAATTATTGTTATTAAAAGAATCACAGATTTCTGAATTACCTTTCTCTGTAGACTCATCCAGGTTCATTCGCGCTTTCAGCATTGTTGCACGCGTCATGGAGTCTTGATCTCCAAAAGCTGCAGACCGCTTACTCGAGCGAGATGGCACTTTTGACAGTTCGTTTGCTAATTTGGAGGGTGATTTGGCTGTTCCATGAGGAGTACCTAGGACTGAATTCGGTGCACTGGAAAATGGCAGCACTTCCCAGTCCGCCGATCCAAAGCCAGCTTGTTGCAAGCGCACTACCGGAATAGTTGGAGCCATACTACCGTGCTGTCCTTGCGTTACAGCTTCATGATGCTCAGCTAGCAAAGATGCCTGGGCAGCAGGAAACTCGCAAGACTGTACAGCATGGTTCTTGGTGGGCTTGTCACCTTTTGGAGTTGAATCTTTGGAGCCAGAACTGCTGCTATTATTTGTTTTATCACCCGCATTTTCCTTTGGAAAATTCTTTGTCGGGTCCTCTTTAGCTTCTTTTTCTTTATCCTCCTGATTAGTAGGATCAATATCCATGTCGATTGGCATAGGTTCTGTGCCATTAGCTTCATCCCCAACCCGGAATTGTAATTCGTAAACAAAATCCCCTATAACCAGTTGAACAAATTCAGGGATAAGATCTGGGTTAAGTACCGTTGCACCTAATATGGAACCCACTGCCCAAATAATTGGGAATTCCATTATTAGGTCTTCCGGAAGTCCACGAAACTGCACCCAAGCTTTTGGAATCTCATATTTATACACTACTTTCTTATCCTTTGGCGCAAACTTCATCTTTGCCTTGGTACATCTGGCTTACCACAGGCCCAAATCGTACCGTGCGCTCTAATTCATCTTCTGAAGGAAAAGTAGTAGTAAATTCGTTTACATCATTTTCTTCTACAATCCAAGTCCCATACCCAGGTAGAAGTCTCTCTAGCTCCAACTTGACTTGTGCCAATGTCATAGAGCCCTCAGAGGACCATCACCTTGTTGTCTAATTTAGATTGTGTCTTGCTTTTTCCCTTCCCTGTAGAGTGGATATAGTAAAAACCTAATCCATGATCTAGTGCATAACCACATGGTGTAGCTGCAGGTTTCATGCCTTTAACATAAGGACATGATTTTGTGACATGATTAGAATCATCACAATAATCACAGCAAAGGACGGTAGTACAGTTTTCCAAGACATGCCCCTTTGTGAGACAACGAAAACAGTAAGGTTTATTTTTCTTTTTCCCTGCTCCAGGAACTACAGCCTCCTCTTTGTCAACAGCTCGTGAATTACGCCCACCCTCCAAATTAGACTGAGCTGTCACTGTATTTGTAGCCGGTGCTTGCGACGAGGAAGTATCCAGCATGGTCGGATCTTGAGGCTGGTGAGGCGGCGGCGGGGGGTACCCGATGTTGTTGTGGCGGGAATGGTAATGGTGCTTGCAAGTCAGCGGCATCACCACCTCGCCTGTTGTAGTGGTTATGGCGACCACCACGGTAGCCGTCATAGCCACCATAGGAGCCGAAACCACCTCGGCCTCCTTGGAAATTATCACGATAGCCATAGCCATAGCCATAGGAGCTACGGTTATGTCCACGACCTCGGCGGCCACCATAGCCGCGGCCGGCGTAACCTGGATCGAAGCCAGGGTTGAAGCCGGGGTTGTAACCACCAACGCTTTTCCCGTGAGTTGTCCTTGAGCCGATCCCCGTCCACCTGGTGCCTGGAACGTCTCTCCGCCGGCATGATGTTGTTTGGCCGATGCGAACGGCGTCCGCGTAGGTTCGCGAACAGACTCGCAGCGGCAGGGGAGGCAATCGCGAGTCGATACGGGCGATGTTAGGGTTCTGTTTTGAAGTCGTTCCCGTACGTGAGAAAAGTGCTACTGTACTAGGCCTTGTGTTGGTCGAAACCATTGACCTGGCCCTATAAGAAAAAGTCCACGTTGGGGAAGTAACAGAAATCTGTTTCACCAAAACTTGTTTGTGTGGTTGTTTTTGAAACTGGGCGCTTGATGCGGAAGCGCCCTTGGATTGCGCTGCTGAACTTGCGATATTCAAATTTGAGTCGCGCGTAGTTCGTTCCTTGCAGTACTCCGGCTATCGTCTCCGGCACCGATTGAATGAGAATTCATGCCAGTATGCCGACGGGATGAACAACCGTGTGCACTCTTGTGGCCTTCTCCAAGGCATCACCGAACGTTCGCCTCGGTGAGACTCGTGGCCGAGGCAGTGGCCCCTGCCAACGGCGTCCAGTATCCTGCCGGCGGACAAGTGCAGAGACAATCCGTCGAGCAAGAGCCGGTACGTGTGCTCCTCTGGGAAGAAACAGGAGTTGAAATGTTTACCTTCGGTGACGAAAGCTCCCTCTCAGCTTGCGCTAAATCCTCAAGCGAGAAGCCTTCTTCCGTGGCCATCATGATGAGGTCTGGAGTGGAGATCTCCGAACTCTCAGCAGAGGATGGGAATTTATGTTATGGTATGGTAGCACAACATTCTTGGCGAATTGTTTAGGCCCTTCTTTTTATTATAGAAAAAAATATTGGTGACTAGCTAGAGATACCCATTAATTTAGGCTGGCCTCAAATCAGATCAGCAGCCACTACAGCAGATACATGATCAGGAGGCAAATGTTGACGCCGAATCAAGACACCTCATGGATTCAGACTTGCACCAAAGCAAGCAAGGTGATGATGCGCTACAGAATTGCATTCCCGAGCCGTGTGTCCAACTTTTATAGCTCACGAAAATTCGAATAAAGTTGGAACCTAATTAATTTCCCCAATCAGTTGCCTATGAAGATGGGGTCATCTTCCACTGGAATTATTTAATTAAAGTCTATGTAATTTTGTTTTAGACCCTCGGGTTATTTTATAATAAAGTTATGCTTTTGTAAATAAACATCGTAATGTAATGTATTACTTCACATGTAGGAATAGACTGATCCTACTATACATATGCTTTGCATTTGATTTTGTCTTCAAAACCGGAAGGGACACTAGCCTATTACAGAATTAATGCTCGTGGACAAGTCTCACACAGCTCTTAAGCACTTTGCTCTCGCCGCATCATACGATGGGCTTCCTCAATTGCGCCACTCAGGGCCCATGAACTTCAAGTCGGGCTTTTGGTTTCTGGTGGTCTCAGGCTTGGAATAGTGTCGGACGCCTTCTTTTTGGTCATAGTAGGCCTTCCGGTATGCTGGGCCAAGAAGCCAAACATGCAGTACTATACAGATGCAAATACCTTCTAGACTTCTTATAAAGAACAGACGGACAAGCTGCAGCCGATCCAAGCACAAGCAGTAGGGTGCAAGCCGAATGAGCGAGATGACGATCACACAGGTGAAGCAATTGCAGGTTGCAGCAGGGTCTCTTGTGCAGCACATATCTGAACCTGGCCAAGCCAAGGCGCGGAGGCGTGCTCAGGCTCTGATGAACTTTCAGTTGATATGATGTTGGGATTAAACCAGAGTGGAACCGGAGACGGATGCGAATGAGCTCGTCGTTCCACAAAGCCTCCATTGGCTGCTATTTATTGGGGAAATTAATTAGGTTCCAACTTTATTCGAATTTTCGTGAGCTATAAAAGTTGGACACACGGCTCGGGAATGCAATTCTGTAGCGCATCATCACCTTGCTTGCTTTGGTGCAAGTCTGAATCCATGAGGTGTCTTGATTCGGCGTCAACATTTGCCTCCTGATCATGTATCTGCTGTAGTGGCTGCTGATCTGATTTGAGGCCAGCCTAAATTAATGGGTATCTCTAGCTAGTCACCAATATTTTTTTCTATAATAAAAAGAAGGGCCTAAACAATTCGCCAAGAATGTTGTGCTACCATACCATAACATAAATTCCCATCCTCTGCTGAGAGTTCGGAGATCTCCACTCCAGACCTCATCATGATGGCCACGGAAGAAGGCTTCTCGCTTGAGGATTTAGCGCAAGCTGAGAGGGAGCTTTCGTCACCGAAGGTAAACATTTCAACTCCTGTTTCTTCCCAGAGGAGCACACGTACCGGCTCTTGCTCGACGGATTGTCTCTGCACTTGTCCGCCGGCAGGATACTGGACGCCGTTGGCAGGGGCCACTGCCTCGGCCACGAGTCTCACCGAGGCGAACGTTCGGTGATGCCTTGGAGAAGGCCACAAGAGTGCACACGGTTGTTCATCCCGTCGGCATACTGGCATGAATTCTCATTCAATCGGTGCCGGAGACGATAGCCGGAGTACTGCAAGGAACGAACTACGCGCGACTCAAATTTGAATATCGCAAGTTCAGCAGCGCAATCCAAGGGCGCTTCCGCATCAAGCGCCCAGTTTCAAAAACAACCACACAAACAAGTTTTGGTGAAACAGATTTCTGTTACTTCCCCAACGTGGACTTTTTCTTATAGGGCCAGGTCAATGGTTTCGACCAACACAAGGCCTAGTACAGTAGCACTTTTCTCACGTACGGGAACGACTTCAAAACAGAACCCTAACATCGCCCGTATCGACTCGCGATTGCCTCCCCTGCCGCTGCGAGTCTGTTCGCGAACCTACGCGGACGCCGTTCGCATCGGCCAAACAACATCATGCCGGCGGAGAGACGTTCCAGGCACCAGGTGGACGGGGATCGGCTCAAGGACAACTCACGGGAAAAGCGTTGGTGGTTACAACCCCGGCTTCAACCCTGGCTTCGATCCAGGTTACGCCGGCCGCGGCTATGGTGGCCGCCGAGGTCGTGGACATAACCGTAGCTCCTATGGCTATGGCTATGGCTATCGTGATAATTTCCAAGGAGGCCGAGGTGGTTTCGGCTCCTATGGTGGCTATGACGGCTACCGTGGTGGTCGCCATAACCACTACAACAGGCGAGGTGGTGATGCCGCTGACTTGCAAGCACCATTACCATTCCCGCCACAACAACATCGGGTACCCCCGCCGCCGCCTCACCACCCTCCAAATTAGACTGAGCTGTCACTGTATTTGTAGCCGGTGCTTGCGACGAGGAAGTATCCAGCATGGTCGGATCTTGAGGCTGGTGAGGCGGCGGCGGGGGTACCCGATGTTGTTGTGGCGGGAATGGTAATGGTGCTTGCAAGTCAGCGGCATCACCACCTCGCCTGTTGTAGTGGTTATGGCGACCACCACGGTAGCCGTCATAGCCACCATAGGAGCCGAAACCACCTCGGCCTCCTTGGAAATTATCACGATAGCCATAGCCATAGCCATAGGAGCTACGGTTATGTCCACGACCTCGGCGGCCACCATAGCCGCGGCCGGCGTAACCTGGATCGAAGCCAGGGTTGAAGCCGGGGTTGTAACCACCAACGCTTTTCCCGTGAGTTGTCCTTGAGCCGATCCCCGTCCACCTGGTGCCTGGAACGTCTCTCCGCCGGCATGATGTTGTTTGGCCGATGCGAACGGCGTCCGCGTAGGTTCGCGAACAGACTCGCAGCGGCAGGGGAGGCAATCGCGAGTCGATACGGGCGATGTTAGGGTTCTGTTTTGAAGTCGTTCCCGTACGTGAGAAAAGTGCTACTGTACTAGGCCTTGTGTTGGTCGAAACCATTGACCTGGCCCTATAAGAAAAAGTCCACGTTGGGGAAGTAACAGAAATCTGTTTCACCAAAACTTGTTTGTGTGGTTGTTTTTGAAACTGGGCGCTTGATGCGGAAGCGCCCTTGGATTGCGCTGCTGAACTTGCGATATTCAAATTTGAGTCGCGCGTAGTTCGTTCCTTGCAGTACTCCGGCTATCGTCTCCGGCACCGATTGAATGAGAATTCATGCCAGTATGCCGACGGGATGAACAACCGTGTGCACTCTTGTGGCCTTCTCCAAGGCATCACCGAACGTTCGCCTCGGTGAGACTCGTGGCCGAGGCAGTGGCCCCTGCCAACGGCGTCCAGTATCCTGCCGGCGGACAAGTGCAGAGACAATCCGTCGAGCAAGAGCCGGTACGTGTGCTCCTCTGGGAAGAAACAGGAGTTGAAATGTTTACCTTCGGTGACGAAAGCTCCCTCTCAGCTTGCGCTAAATCCTCAAGCGAGAAGCCTTCTTCCGTGGCCATCATGATGAGGTCTGGAGTGGAGATCTCCGAACTCTCAGCAGAGGATGGGAATTTATGTTATGGTATGGTAGCACAACATTCTTGGCGAATTGTTTAGGCCCTTCTTTTTATTATAGAAAAAAATATTGGTGACTAGCTAGAGATACCCATTAATTTAGGCTGGCCTCAAATCAGATCAGCAGCCACTACAGCAGATACATGATCAGGAGGCAAATGTTGACGCCGAATCAAGACACCTCATGGATTCAGACTTGCACCAAAGCAAGCAAGGTGATGATGCGCTACAGAATTGCATTCCCGAGCCGTGTGTCCAACTTTTATAGCTCACGAAAATTCGAATAAAGTTGGAACCTAATTAATTTCCCCAATAAATAGCAGCCAATGGAGGCTTTGTGGAACGACGAGCTCATTCGCATCCGTCTCCGGTTCCACTCTGGTTTAATCCCAACATCATATCAACTGAAAGTTCATCAGAGCCTGAGCACGCCTCCGCGCCTTGGCTTGGCCAGGTTCAGATATGTGCTGCACAAGAGACCCTGCTGCAACCTGCAATTGCTTCACCTGTGTGATCGTCATCTCGCTCATTCGGCTTGCACCCTACTGCTTGTGCTTGGATCGGCTGCAGCTTGTCCGTCTGTTCTTTATAAGAAGTCTAGAAGGTATTTGCATCTGTATAGTACTGCATGTTTGGCTTCTTGGCCCAGCATACCGGAAGGCCTACTATGACCAAAAAGAAGGCGTCCGACACTATTCCAAGCCTGAGACCACCAGAAACCAAAAGCCCGACTTGAAGTTCATGGGCCCTGAGTGGCGCAATTGAGGAAGCCCATCGTATGATGCGGCGAGAGCAAAGTGCTTAAGAGCTGTGTGAGACTTGTCCACGAGCATTAATTCTGTAATAGGCTAGTGTCCCTTCCGGTTTTGAAGACAAAATCAAATGCAAAGCATATGTATAGTAGGATCAGTCTATTCCTACATGTGAAGTAATACATTACATTACGATGTTTATTTACAAAAGCATAACTTTATTATAAAATAACCCGAGGGTCTAAAACAAAATTACATAGACTTTAATTAAATAATTCCAGTGGAAGATGACCCCATCTTCATAGGCAACTGATTGGGGAAAGTACTAACCAAGCTCAAACAGCACCATCTTCATTGAACTCCGACTCCTAAATGTCTCACCACATGGGTGAGGTAGCAAGAGAGACAAAGAGAAAGGATGAGTGTCGCAAAATGCACTTTGCAAGCGTAGAAAAGTGTGACATAAGGTTTAAATGAAGGAAGGACGTACTTATGATGTTGACACAACCACTTAGTTGTTGTTCAAACTCTTGAACTCTCCTTGATCAATCTCAAACGACTTCTCTTCTAAATATAGCAACATCGGCACAAGCATCTCGAACAACTTCCTTTCTAAATGTTATTCCTTGATTTAAGCCTTGTATCATACTTTTCTATACTTGCGGAGTACATTTCAATATACTTACCCTTCCTCTTTGTCCCCCTTTCTACCCCACCCAAGTGGTCATATTCACTAGTTGGAGTTCCCTCAAGACGGTTGTTTGAGCTAGGTTGGTGCTTCCCCTGATCAGCTAACTTTGAAGGAGTAAATTGGTGGTGTTGCTTATGGCTATAACTTGCCAACATCAAATTCTATTCATCTGGTGTTTCATGTCTCTCTGTTGAAACAAGCCCTAGGCGATCTTACTCAAGTTAGTGCATATTTGCCTCCGCTATTTGATGAATTGCATGTCTCCTATCAAGTTGTTGGATCGTCGTTTGGTTGATCAAGATTTCAAGCCAGTGTCTCTAGTGCTGCTGCAATGGTCTTTCTTGCCGGTATCTCTAGCAACATGGAAGAATGAGTATGATATGAAGAAGAGGTTTCTTAGTGCACTAGATTGGGGGCAAGTCGAATGAGCGAGATGACGATCACACAGGTGAAGCAATTGCAGGTTGCAGCAGGGTCTCTTGTGCAGCACATATCTGAACCTGGCCAAGCCAAGGCGCGGAGGCGTGCTCAGGCTCTGATGAACTTTCAGTTGATATGATGTTGGGATTAAACCAGAGTGGAACCGGAGACGGATGCGAATGAGCTCGTCGTTCCACAAAGCCTCCATTGGCTGCTATTTATTGGGGAAATTAATTAGGTTCCAACTTTATTCGAATTTTCGTGAGCTATAAAAGTTGGACACACGGCTCGGGAATGCAATTCTGTAGCGCATCATCACCTTGCTTGCTTTGGTGCAAGTCTGAATCCATGAGGTGTCTTGATTCGGCGTCAACATTTGCCTCCTGATCATGTATCTGCTGTAGTGGCTGCTGATCTGATTTGAGGCCAGCCTAAATTAATGGGTATCTCTAGCTAGTCACCAATATTTTTTTCTATAATAAAAAGAAGGGCCTAAACAATTCGCCAAGAATGTTGTGCTACCATACCATAACATAAATTCCCATCCTCTGCTGAGAGTTCGGAGATCTCCACTCCAGACCTCATCATGATGGCCACGGAAGAAGGCTTCTCGCTTGAGGATTTAGCGCAAGCTGAGAGGGAGCTTTCGTCACCGAAGGTAAACATTTCAACTCCTGTTTCTTCCCAGAGGAGCACACGTACCGGCTCTTGCTCGACGGATTGTCTCTGCACTTGTCCGCCGGCAGGATACTGGACGCCGTTGGCAGGGGCCACTGCCTCGGCCACGAGTCTCACCGAGGCGAACGTTCGGTGATGCCTTGGAGAAGGCCACAAGAGTGCACACGGTTGTTCATCCCGTCGGCATACTGGCATGAATTCTCATTCAATCGGTGCCGGAGACGATAGCCGGAGTACTGCAAGGAACGAACTACGCGCGACTCAAATTTGAATATCGCAAGTTCAGCAGCGCAATCCAAGGGCGCTTCCGCATCAAGCGCCCAGTTTCAAAAACAACCACACAAACAAGTTTTGGTGAAACAGATTTCTGTTACTTCCCCAACGTGGACTTTTTCTTATAGGGCCAGGTCAATGGTTTCGACCAACACAAGGCCTAGTACAGTAGCACTTTTCTCACGTACGGGAACGACTTCAAAACAGAACCCTAACATCGCCCGTATCGACTCGCGATTGCCTCCCCTGCCGCTGCGACC
>JAHUYU010000341.1:0-22026 GCA_030439765.1 Tripidium arundinaceum | reverse complement strand
CACAGAGTTCATCAGATACATAAAATGAGCAGGAGCATTGGTTAAGCCGAAGGACATAACCAAATATTCATATAGGCCATATCTGGTTGTGAATGCTGTTTTTGGAACATCTTCAGGACGGATTTTTATTTGGTGGTAACCGGATCGGAGATCGATCTTTGAGAATACTTTGGCTCCCGCAAGTTGATCAAAAAGTAGATCAATGCGTGGTAAAGGATATTTGTTTTTGATGGTCACTTCATTCAGTGGGCGGTAATCGATACACAACCTTAAAGTGTGGTCCTTCTTCTTCACGAAAATAGCTGGACATCCCCATGGCGAGGAACTAGGTCTGATAAAACCTTTATCAAGCAACTCTTGTAACTGAGTTTTCAACTCGGCTAACTCTTTTGGCGGCATTCTATAAGCTCTTCTCGATATTGGGGCAGTTCCAGGTTTCAAATCAATTACGAACTCCACATCTCTGTCCGGAGGTAAGCCAGGTAAATCTTCTGGGAACACATCTGGAAACTCACAGACTACTGGAATAGCATATTATATTGCCCTATGTTGTCACAAATTGGATGTGTTTTAGCACTCCGCTATGTTAAATTACTATAAGTCTTGTTATGCTTGGTTCGTAAGTACGATTCATGCATCATGCTTAATTAACCTGATAATTACCTTCTCCCTGTTTGTAAATATGTTTATGTATATAGTGGTTTGGGTTAGGTGAAGCCAATCCTATTCTTGCTAACTTATTGTTACTCTCTAAAACGTTCTTGTTAATTCCAATCTTACCCTCTGTAGGATGGCCCGTACTAGGATCACAGCTCGTAAGTCCACTGGAGGCAAAGGAGTTCCTCGTCATCAGCTTGCTCCCAGAAACGAAAGTGCAAGTAGCAGCAACAGCAGGCCTGAACTGCAGGCTGAGATTGGAAGGATTACTGCAGAGCTAGCACAGGCTACCAGAGATAGAGAAGCAGATGCAGTCAAGATTAGTGAGCTTCAGGGTCAAATACAGCACCTCATAGTGGCTCAACGGAACTGTGAGCGTGTTGCAATTAAAGCCCTGAATCAACGCAATGATGCTTGGACCAGGGAAGATATAGCCCGAGCCAGGGTTGCTGAGCTCGAGTTCTATGTTGAAGATCTTGAAGTCTACAACAACAACCTGCACGAAGAGTGTCACCGACTGAACAACCTCCTGGATCCGAATCATCTTCCAAATGCAGCTGAGATGGACCCTGGTGTCATCATAGCTGGCGATGAAGAGTCAGAAGAAGAAGGAGAAGATCCAGAGGAGCAGGTGCAGGCAGATGGTAATAACCAAGATGGTAGTGGTGACTCCGGGATGGACACAGATCGTGAGGACTGAGTTGTGGTAATGTGTAATAGTTAGTGGCATAAAAATCTTAGCAATGGGTAGTCTTGCCAAGAGGTAGACTTGTTTGATAAATAAGCGAACCATGTGGTGTGTTTGCTGTAACTCTTTTAAAAAGTTCACTAAATGCTTGTGAATAAAGTTGGCCTGTTTATGAACAGATGCCTGCTCGTACTCGTGCTTCAGATGGTGCTGGTACCTCTCAGGATGGGGATAATGCTCCTAATCCACCACCAGTTTCTCCGACTTTGGCAGATGCGATTGCAGCACTAGTCAATGTCACTGCAGATAATGCTCGACTGCTAAGGGAGTTAGCTCGAAACAATCAAAATGCACCACAAGGCAACCGTGGTCGTAACAACTATCAAGAAGAGACCACATATGTCGACTTCACCAACACACGTCCACCAGTGTTCACTAAGGCAGATGAACCCTTGGAGGCAGATGACTGGCTTCGTACCATCGAGCAAAAGTTTGAGCTTGTTAACTGTACTGATCTACAGAAGCCAATCTTTGCAGCCCAGCAGCTTAGAGGTGCCGCAGGAGTTTGGTGGGCAAATCTTGTCGATGTCCAGCCAGCAGATCACCGTATAACATGGGAAGAGTTCCGTACTGCTTTCCGTGCTCATTATATCCCAGAAGGGATTATGACCATGAAGCTGGAAGAGTTTCTTGCTCTTCGTCAAGGTGATCAACCGGTAATACAGTATGTGGGGAAGTTTAATCATCTAGCCCAATATGCTACCGAGTATGTTAACACGGATCCCAAAAAGAAACGCTGCTTCATGAGGGGTCTGAACACGAAGTTGCAAACAATGATGACTACTTGTTCCAATGCCACATATCATGAGGCGGTTAATATAGCTATAGCTTCGGAGGAGAAGTATCGCCAACACAAGGAGGCGAAGAAGAAGAAAGGTGTGTCCGGATCTTTTAGCGCAAACCAGAAGCGCCAAAGGGTCGTATATCACCCACAGAACCATTCACGCCAACCTTTCCGTCCTCCATACCATTCACCCCAATTCCAGCCAAGGCAGCAGACATTTGTTCGTCCTACTGCAGCTCTTCCCGCTCCACGACAGCCGAATGCCCCAGTCATTCGTAACCCCACTCCCCAGAACAACAATTACCCATGTTACAATTGTGGGAAGCCGGGTCACTTCTCCCGAGAGTGTCCTCTTCCAAAGCAGTATAACCCCAATTTCCAGAGATCTTCTGGAAATCAGCAGCAAAACCAGAACAGGAACAACAATCAAAATGCCCAGAAGGGTAAAGCTGAGAAGAAAACTGGTCGTGTCTTCTACACCCAGGCTGCAGCAATACCAGAAGGAGAGCCCGTGATGATGGGTACGTTTCCTGTTGCCAACCACCCTGCAGTTATACTTTTTGATTCTGGTGCATCACATACATTTATCAATCGAACCTTTGTCCTAAAGCATGGAATCCTAATTGGGGAAACAAAAGAGAATTTCTATATACAGTCGCCCGGGGGACGTCTGTGTACTAAGGAGATGGTATATCAAGTACCTATAGAGTTGGGTGGGCACATATTTCCCACTACTATGATAATTCTAAAGAATCAGGATATAGATGTTATCCTAGGTATGAATTGGATGTATCAGCGGGGAGCTGTTATAGATATACTGAATAGAACAGTGAGGCTAAACTTACCTGATAGTAGTTCCCAACTTCTTATCCACTTTCCAATGCCGAAGAGGACAGTGGGTAGAGTTTGTGCAACCTCAGTGAAAGAGATCAAAGCTATTCCAGTAGTCTGTGAGTTTCCAGATGTGTTCCCAGAAGATTTACCTGGCTTACCTCCGGACAGAGATGTGGAGTTCGTAATTGATTTGAAACCTGGAACTGCCCCAATATCGAGAAGAGCTTATAGAATGCCGCCAAAAGAGTTAGCCGAGTTGAAAACTCAGTTACAAGAGTTGCTTGATAAAGGTTTTATCAGACCTAGTTCCTCGCCATGGGGATGTCCAGCTATTTTCGTGAAGAAGAAGGACCACACTTTAAGGTTGTGTATCGATTACCGCCCACTGAATGAAGTGACCATCAAAAACAAATATCCTTTACCACGCATTGATCTACTTTTTGATCAACTTGCGGGAGCCAAAGTATTCTCAAAGATCGATCTCCGATCCGGTTACCACCAAATAAAAATCCGTCCTGAAGATGTTCCAAAAACAGCATTCACAACCAGATATGGCCTATATGAATATTTGGTTATGTCCTTCGGCTTAACCAATGCTCCTGCTCATTTTATGTATCTGATGAACTCTGTGTTTATGCCAGAGCTTGACAAGTTTGTCGTTGTCTTCATTGATGATATCTTGATATATTCCAAAAACTACGAAGAACATGCAGAGCACTTACGTATTGTTCTAAATCGTCTCAGAGAACATCAACTATATGCCAAATTTAGCAAGTGCGAATTTTGGCTCAACAAGGTGCCATTCCTTGGGCATGTCTTGTCTGCCGAGGGTGTTGCTGTTGATCCTGGTAAGGTAAAAGATATCCTTGATTGGAAGTCACCTACCACTGTTCATCAAGTTCGTAGTTTCCTTGGGATGGCGGGTTATTACCGTCGTTTCATTCCTGATTTCTCAAAGATATCCAAACCTATCACGGAGTTGCTGAAGAATCAAGTTAAGTTTGTCTGGTCATCTGCGTGTGAAGAATCTTTTCAAACTCTGAAAAAGTTGTTAACCACGGCACCAGTCTTAGCACAACCAGATATTGAGAAGTCATTTGATGTTTATTGTGATGCTTCTGGTACTGGCATTGGGTGTGTACTGATGCAAGAAGGCCGAGTTATAGCCTATGCTTCAAGACAACTTAAGCGTCATGAAGAACACTATCCAACTCATGATCTAGAATTAGCAGCTGTGGTGCATGCCTTGAAGATCTGGCGTCATTATCTGCTAGGCAACACTTGTCATATCTATACAGATCATAAGAGTTTAAAGTATATTTTCACTCAGTCGGAGTTGAACATGAGACAAAGAAGATGGCTAGAATTGATCAAAGATTATGACCTTGAATTACATTATCATCCTGGTAAAGCAAATGTTGTTGCAGATGCTCTCAGTCGAAAGACTCATTGCAACTGCATTAATGTCAAGCCCATGGATCATGCTTTATGTCATGAATTAGAGAAACTCAGTGTGGAGATAGTTCAGCAAGGCAGTCTTTCCAATGTTACTATCGAATCAACAATCAGAGATCAGATCATTACAACCCAGAAAGAAAGCAAGGGTATAGCTCATATTAAAGAGAAAGTTAGAGCTGGTAAAGCATCTTGTTTCAAAATTGATGACGCAGATGTGTTATGGTTCAAGAATCGTCTAGTAGTACCAAAGGTTCCTGAGCTACGTCAATTGATCCTTGATGAAGCACACTTGACAAGATTTTCTATTCATCCAGGAAGTAACAAGATGTATCAGGATCTAAAACAGAAGTTCTGGTGGACCAAAATGAAGATTGAGATTGCTCGATATATAGCTAAGTGTGACACTTGTCAGAAAGTGAAAGCTGTGCATCTGAAGTCAGCCGGAGAGCTACAACCTTTACCTATTCCAGCTTGGAAATGGGAAGATATCAGTATGGACTTTATAGTTGGGTTACCCAAGACATCAAAAGGTTTTGATTCAATCTGGGTTGTGGTAGACCGTCTCACTAAATCAGCCCATTTTATTCCAGTAAAGACTAATTACAGGGTGCCCCAATATGCACAGATGTATGTTGACCGAATTGTAAGTCTGCATGGTATACCCAAGACTATTGTTTCTGACCGAGGTACACAGTTTGTCTCTCAGTTCTGGAAACAACTACACAAGTCACTGGATACAAAGCTTTTGCATAGTACAGCTTATCATCCACAAACTGACGGACAGACTGAAAGAGTCAATCAAATCCTTGAAGATATGTTAAATTACTATAAGTCTTGTTATGCTTGGTTCGTAAGTACGATTCATGCATCATGCTTAATTAACCTGATAATTACCTTCTCCCTGTTTGTAAATATGTTTATGTATATAGTGGTTTGGGTTAGGTGAAGCCAATCCTATTCTTGCTAACTTATTGTTACTCTCTAAAACGTTCTTGTTAATTCCAATCTTACCCTCTGTAGGATGGCCCGTACTAGGATCACAGCTCGTAAGTCCACTGGAGGCAAAGGAGTTCCTCGTCATCAGCTTGCTCCCAGAAACGAAAGTGCAAGTAGCAGCAACAGCAGGCCTGAACTGCAGGCTGAGATTGGAAGGATTACTGCAGAGCTAGCACAGGCTACCAGAGATAGAGAAGCAGATGCAGTCAAGATTAGTGAGCTTCAGGGTCAAATACAGCACCTCATAGTGGCTCAACGGAACTGTGAGCGTGTTGCAATTAAAGCCCTGAATCAACGCAATGATGCTTGGACCAGGGAAGATATAGCCCGAGCCAGGGTTGCTGAGCTCGAGTTCTATGTTGAAGATCTTGAAGTCTACAACAACAACCTGCACGAAGAGTGTCACCGACTGAACAACCTCCTGGATCCGAATCATCTTCCAAATGCAGCTGAGATGGACCCTGGTGTCATCATAGCTGGCGATGAAGAGTCAGAAGAAGAAGGAGAAGATCCAGAGGAGCAGGTGCAGGCAGATGGTAATAACCAAGATGGTAGTGGTGACTCCGGGATGGACACAGATCGTGAGGACTGAGTTGTGGTAATGTGTAATAGTTAGTGGCATAAAAATCTTAGCAATGGGTAGTCTTGCCAAGAGGTAGACTTGTTTGATAAATAAGCGAACCATGTGGTGTGTTTGCTGTAACTCTTTTAAAAAGTTCACTAAATGCTTGTGAATAAAGTTGGCCTGTTTATGAACAGATGCCTGCTCGTACTCGTGCTTCAGATGGTGCTGGTACCTCTCAGGATGGGGATAATGCTCCTAATCCACCACCAGTTTCTCCGACTTTGGCAGATGCGATTGCAGCACTAGTCAATGTCACTGCAGATAATGCTCGACTGCTAAGGGAGTTAGCTCGAAACAATCAAAATGCACCACAAGGCAACCGTGGTCGTAACAACTATCAAGAAGAGACCACATATGTCGACTTCACCAACACACGTCCACCAGTGTTCACTAAGGCAGATGAACCCTTGGAGGCAGATGACTGGCTTCGTACCATCGAGCAAAAGTTTGAGCTTGTTAACTGTACTGATCTACAGAAGCCAATCTTTGCAGCCCAGCAGCTTAGAGGTGCCGCAGGAGTTTGGTGGGCAAATCTTGTCGATGTCCAGCCAGCAGATCACCGTATAACATGGGAAGAGTTCCGTACTGCTTTCCGTGCTCATTATATCCCAGAAGGGATTATGACCATGAAGCTGGAAGAGTTTCTTGCTCTTCGTCAAGGTGATCAACCGGTAATACAGTATGTGGGGAAGTTTAATCATCTAGCCCAATATGCTACCGAGTATGTTAACACGGATCCCAAAAAGAAACGCTGCTTCATGAGGGGTCTGAACACGAAGTTGCAAACAATGATGACTACTTGTTCCAATGCCACATATCATGAGGCGGTTAATATAGCTATAGCTTCGGAGGAGAAGTATCGCCAACACAAGGAGGCGAAGAAGAAGAAAGGTGTGTCCGGATCTTTTAGCGCAAACCAGAAGCGCCAAAGGGTCGTATATCACCCACAGAACCATTCACGCCAACCTTTCCGTCCTCCATACCATTCACCCCAATTCCAGCCAAGGCAGCAGACATTTGTTCGTCCTACTGCAGCTCTTCCCGCTCCACGACAGCCGAATGCCCCAGTCATTCGTAACCCCACTCCCCAGAACAACAATTACCCATGTTACAATTGTGGGAAGCCGGGTCACTTCTCCCGAGAGTGTCCTCTTCCAAAGCAGTATAACCCCAATTTCCAGAGATCTTCTGGAAATCAGCAGCAAAACCAGAACAGGAACAACAATCAAAATGCCCAGAAGGGTAAAGCTGAGAAGAAAACTGGTCGTGTCTTCTACACCCAGGCTGCAGCAATACCAGAAGGAGAGCCCGTGATGATGGGTACGTTTCCTGTTGCCAACCACCCTGCAGTTATACTTTTGATTCTGGTGCATCACATACATTTATCAATCGAACCTTTGTCCTAAAGCATGGAATCCTAATTGGGGAAACAAAAGAGAATTTCTATATACAGTCGCCCGGGGGACGTCTGTGTACTAAGGAGATGGTATATCAAGTACCTATAGAGTTGGGTGGGCACATATTTCCCACTACTATGATAATTCTAAAGAATCAGGATATAGATGTTATCCTAGGTATGAATTGGATGTATCAGCGGGGAGCTGTTATAGATATACTGAATAGAACAGTGAGGCTAAACTTACCTGATAGTAGTTCCCAACTTCTTATCCACTTTCCAATGCCGAAGAGGACAGTGGGTAGAGTTTGTGCAACCTCAGTGAAAGAGATCAAAGCTATTCCAGTAGTCTGTGAGTTTCCAGATGTGTTCCCAGAAGATTTACCTGGCTTACCTCCGGACAGAGATGTGGAGTTCGTAATTGATTTGAAACCTGGAACTGCCCCAATATCGAGAAGAGCTTATAGAATGCCGCCAAAAGAGTTAGCCGAGTTGAAAACTCAGTTACAAGAGTTGCTTGATAAAGGTTTTATCAGACCTAGTTCCTCGCCATGGGGATGTCCAGCTATTTTCGTGAAGAAGAAGGACCACACTTTAAGGTTGTGTATCGATTACCGCCCACTGAATGAAGTGACCATCAAAAACAAATATCCTTTACCACGCATTGATCTACTTTTTGATCAACTTGCGGGAGCCAAAGTATTCTCAAAGATCGATCTCCGATCCGGTTACCACCAAATAAAAATCCGTCCTGAAGATGTTCCAAAAACAGCATTCACAACCAGATATGGCCTATATGAATATTTGGTTATGTCCTTCGGCTTAACCAATGCTCCTGCTCATTTTATGTATCTGATGAACTCTGTGTTTATGCCAGAGCTTGACAAGTTTGTCGTTGTCTTCATTGATGATATCTTGATATATTCCAAAAACTACGAAGAACATGCAGAGCACTTACGTATTGTTCTAAATCGTCTCAGAGAACATCAACTATATGCCAAATTTAGCAAGTGCGAATTTTGGCTCAACAAGGTGCCATTCCTTGGGCATGTCTTGTCTGCCGAGGGTGTTGCTGTTGATCCTGGTAAGGTAAAAGATATCCTTGATTGGAAGTCACCTACCACTGTTCATCAAGTTCGTAGTTTCCTTGGGATGGCGGGTTATTACCGTCGTTTCATTCCTGATTTCTCAAAGATATCCAAACCTATCACGGAGTTGCTGAAGAATCAAGTTAAGTTTGTCTGGTCATCTGCGTGTGAAGAATCTTTTCAAACTCTGAAAAAGTTGTTAACCACGGCACCAGTCTTAGCACAACCAGATATTGAGAAGTCATTTGATGTTTATTGTGATGCTTCTGGTACTGGCATTGGGTGTGTACTGATGCAAGAAGGCCGAGTTATAGCCTATGCTTCAAGACAACTTAAGCGTCATGAAGAACACTATCCAACTCATGATCTAGAATTAGCAGCTGTGGTGCATGCCTTGAAGATCTGGCGTCATTATCTGCTAGGCAACACTTGTCATATCTATACAGATCATAAGAGTTTAAAGTATATTTTCACTCAGTCGGAGTTGAACATGAGACAAAGAAGATGGCTAGAATTGATCAAAGATTATGACCTTGAATTACATTATCATCCTGGTAAAGCAAATGTTGTTGCAGATGCTCTCAGTCGAAAGACTCATTGCAACTGCATTAATGTCAAGCCCATGGATCATGCTTTATGTCATGAATTAGAGAAACTCAGTGTGGAGATAGTTCAGCAAGGCAGTCTTTCCAATGTTACTATCGAATCAACAATCAGAGATCAGATCATTACAACCCAGAAAGAAAGCAAGGGTATAGCTCATATTAAAGAGAAAGTTAGAGCTGGTAAAGCATCTTGTTTCAAAATTGATGACGCAGATGTGTTATGGTTCAAGAATCGTCTAGTAGTACCAAAGGTTCCTGAGCTACGTCAATTGATCCTTGATGAAGCACACTTGACAAGATTTTCTATTCATCCAGGAAGTAACAAGATGTATCAGGATCTAAAACAGAAGTTCTGGTGGACCAAAATGAAGATTGAGATTGCTCGATATATAGCTAAGTGTGACACTTGTCAGAAAGTGAAAGCTGTGCATCTGAAGTCAGCCGGAGAGCTACAACCTTTACCTATTCCAGCTTGGAAATGGGAAGATATCAGTATGGACTTTATAGTTGGGTTACCCAAGACATCAAAAGGTTTTGATTCAATCTGGGTTGTGGTAGACCGTCTCACTAAATCAGCCCATTTTATTCCAGTAAAGACTAATTACAGGGTGCCCCAATATGCACAGATGTATGTTGACCGAATTGTTGATTCGATAGTAACATTGGAAAGACTGCCTTGCTGAACTATCTCCACACTGAGTTTCTCTAATTCATGACATAAAGCATGATCCATGGGCTTGACATTAATGCAGTTGCAATGAGTCTTTCGACTGAGAGCATCTGCAACAACATTTGCTTTACCAGGATGATAATGTAATTCAAGGTCATAATCTTTGATCAATTCTAGCCATCTTCTTTGTCTCATGTTCAACTCCGACTGAGTGAAAATATACTTTAAACTCTTATGATCTGTATAGATATGACAAGTGTTGCCTAGCAGATAATGACGCCAGATCTTCAAGGCATGCACCACAGCTGCTAATTCTAGATCATGAGTTGGATAGTGTTCTTCATGACGCTTAAGTTGTCTTGAAGCATAGGCTATAACTCGGCCTTCTTGCATCAGTACACACCCAATGCCAGTACCAGAAGCATCACAATAAACATCAAATGACTTCTCAATATCTGGTTGTGCTAAGACTGGTGCCGTGGTTAACAACTTTTTCAGAGTTTGAAAAGATTCTTCACACGCAGATGACCAGACAAACTTAACTTGATTCTTCAGCAACTCCGTGATAGGTTTGGATATCTTTGAGAAATCAGGAATGAAACGACGGTAATAACCCGCCATCCCAAGGAAACTACGAACTTGATGAACAGTGGTAGGTGACTTCCAATCAAGGATATCTTTTACCTTACCAGGATCAACAGCAACACCCTCGGCAGACAAGACATGCCCAAGGAATGGCACCTTGTTGAGCCAAAATTCGCACTTGCTAAATTTGGCATATAGTTGATGTTCTCTGAGACGATTTAGAACAATACGTAAGTGCTCTGCATGTTCTTCGTAGTTTTTGGAATATATCAAGATATCATCAATGAAGACAACGACAAACTTGTCAAGCTCTGGCATAAACACAGAGTTCATCAGATACATAAAATGAGCAGGAGCATTGGTTAAGCCGAAGGACATAACCAAATATTCATATAGGCCATATCTGGTTGTGAATGCTGTTTTTGGAACATCTTCAGGACGGATTTTTATTTGGTGGTAACCGGATCGGAGATCGATCTTTGAGAATACTTTGGCTCCCGCAAGTTGATCAAAAAGTAGATCAATGCGTGGTAAAGGATATTTGTTTTTGATGGTCACTTCATTCAGTGGGCGGTAATCGATACACAACCTTAAAGTGTGGTCCTTCTTCTTCACGAAAATAGCTGGACATCCCCATGGCGAGGAACTAGGTCTGATAAAACCTTTATCAAGCAACTCTTGTAACTGAGTTTTCAACTCGGCTAACTCTTTTGGCGGCATTCTATAAGCTCTTCTCGATATTGGGGCAGTTCCAGGTTTCAAATCAATTACGAACTCCACATCTCTGTCCGGAGGTAAGCCAGGTAAATCTTCTGGGAACACATCTGGAAACTCACAGACTACTGGAATAGCTTTGATCTCTTTCACTGAGGTTGCACAAACTCTACCCACTGTCCTCTTCGGCATTGGAAAGTGGATAAGAAGTTGGGAACTACTATCAGGTAAGTTTAGCCTCACTGTTCTATTCAGTATATCTATAACAGCTCCCCGCTGATACATCCAATTCATACCTAGGATAACATCTATATCCTGATTCTTTAGAATTATCATAGTAGTGGGAAATATGTGCCCACCCAACTCTATAGGTACTTGATATACCATCTCCTTAGTACACAGACGTCCCCCGGGCGACTGTATATAGAAATTCTCTTTTGTTTCCCCAATTAGGATTCCATGCTTTAGGACAAAGGTTCGATTGATAAATGTATGTGATGCACCAGAATCAAAAAGTATAACTGCAGGGTGGTTGGCAACAGGAAACGTACCCATCATCACGGGCTCTCCTTCTGGTATTGCTGCAGCCTGGGTGTAGAAGACACGACCAGTTTTCTTCTCAGCTTTACCCTTCTGGGCATTTTGATTGTTGTTCCTGTTCTGGTTTTGCTGCTGATTTCCAGAAGATCTCTGGAAATTGGGGTTATACTGCTTTGGAAGAGGACACTCTCGGGAGAAGTGACCCGGCTTTCCCACAATTGTAACATGGGTAATTGTTGTTCTGGGGAGTGGGGTTACGAATGACTGGGGCATTCGGCTGTCGTGGAGCGGGAAGAGCTGCAGTAGGACGAACAAATGTCTGCTGCCTTGGCTGGAATTGGGGTGAATGGTATGGAGGACGGAAAGGTTGGCGTGAATGGTTCTGTGGGTGATATACGACCCTTTGGCGCTTCTGGTTTGCGCTAAAAGATCCGGACACACCTTTCTTCTTCTTCGCCTCCTTGTGTTGGCGATACTTCTCCTCCGAAGCTATAGCTATATTAACCGCCTCATGATATGTGGCATTGGAACAAGTAGTCATCATTGTTTGCAACTTCGTGTTCAGACCCCTCATGAAGCAGCGTTTCTTTTTGGGATCCGTGTTAACATACTCGGTAGCATATTGGGCTAGATGATTAAACTTCCCCACATACTGTATTACCGGTTGATCACCTTGACGAAGAGCAAGAAACTCTTCCAGCTTCATGGTCATAATCCCTTCTGGGATATAATGAGCACGGAAAGCAGTACGGAACTCTTCCCATGTTATACGGTGATCTGCTGGCTGGACATCGACAAGATTTGCCCACCAAACTCCTGCGGCACCTCTAAGCTGCTGGGCTGCAAAGATTGGCTTCTGTAGATCAGTACAGTTAACAAGCTCAAACTTTTGCTCGATGGTACGAAGCCAGTCATCTGCCTCCAAGGGTTCATCTGCCTTAGTGAACACTGGTGGACGTGTGTTGGTGAAGTCGACATATGTGGTCTCTTCTTGATAGTTGTTACGACCACGGTTGCCTTGTGGTGCATTTTGATTGTTTCGAGCTAACTCTCTTAGCAGTCGAGCATTATCTGCAGTGACATTGACTAATGCTGCAATCGCATCTGCCAAAGTCGGAGGAACTGGTGGTGGATTAGGAGCATTATCCCCATCCTGAGAGGTACCAGCACCATCTGAAGCACGAGTACGAGCAGGCATCTGTTCATAAACAGGCCAACTTTATTCACAAGCATTTAGTGAACTTTTTAAAAGAGTTACAGCAAACACACCACATGGTTCGCTTATTTATCAAACAAGTCTACCTCTTGGCAAGACTACCCATTGCTAAGATTTTTATGCCACTAACTATTACACATTACCACAACTCAGTCCTCACGATCTGTGTCCATCCCGGAGTCACCACTACCATCTTGGTTATTACCTTCTCCCTGTTTGTAAATATGTTTATGTATATAGTGGTTTGGGTTAGGTGAAGCCAATCCTATTCTTGCTAACTTATTGTTACTCTCTAAAACGTTCTTGTTAATTCCAATCTTACCCTCTGTAGGATGGCCCGTACTAGGATCACAGCTCGTAAGTCCACTGGAGGCAAAGGAGTTCCTCGTCATCAGCTTGCTCCCAGAAACGAAAGTGCAAGTAGCAGCAACAGCAGGCCTGAACTGCAGGCTGAGATTGGAAGGATTACTGCAGAGCTAGCACAGGCTACTAGAGATAGAGAAGCAGATGCAGTCAAGATTAGTGAGCTTCAGGGTCAAATACAGCACCTCATAGTGGCTCAACGGAACTGTGAGCGTGTTGCAATTAAAGCCCTGAATCAACGCAATGATGCTTGGACCAGGGAAGATATAGCCCGAGCCAGGGTTGCTGAGCTCGAGTTCTATGTTGAAGATCTTGAAGTCTACAACAACAACCTGCACGAAGAGTGTCACCGACTGAACAACCTCCTGGATCCGAATCATCTTCCAAATGCAGCTGAGATGGACCCTGGTGTCATCATAGCTGGCGATGAAGAGTCAGAAGAAGAAGGAGAAGATCCAGAGGAGCAGGTGCAGGCAGATGGTAATAACCAAGATGGTAGTGGTGACTCCGGGATGGACACAGATCGTGAGGACTGAGTTGTGGTAATGTGTAATAGTTAGTGGCATAAAAATCTTAGCAATGGGTAGTCTTGCCAAGAGGTAGACTTGTTTGATAAATAAGCGAACCATGTGGTGTGTTTGCTGTAACTCTTTTAAAAAGTTCACTAAATGCTTGTGAATAAAGTTGGCCTGTTTATGAACAGATGCCTGCTCGTACTCGTGCTTCAGATGGTGCTGGTACCTCTCAGGATGGGGATAATGCTCCTAATCCACCACCAGTTCCTCCGACTTTGGCAGATGCGATTGCAGCATTAGTCAATGTCACTGCAGATAATGCTCGACTGCTAAGAGAGTTAGCTCGAAACAATCAAAATGCACCACAAGGCAACCGTGGTCGTAACAACTATCAAGAAGAGACCACATATGTCGACTTCACCAACACACGTCCACCAGTGTTCACTAAGGCAGATGAACCCTTGGAGGCAGATGACTGGCTTCGTACCATCGAGCAAAAGTTTGAGCTTGTTAACTGTACTGATCTACAGAAGCCAATCTTTGCAGCCCAGCAGCTTAGAGGTGCCGCAGGAGTTTGGTGGGCAAATCTTGTCGATGTCCAGCCAGCAGATCACCGTATAACATGGGAAGAGTTCCGTACTGCTTTCCGTGCTCATTATATCCCAGAAGGGATTATGACCATGAAGCTGGAAGAGTTTCTTGCTCTTCGTCAAGGTGATCAACCGGTAATACAGTATGTGGGGAAGTTTAATCATCTAGCCCAATATGCTACCGAGTATGTTAACACGGATCCCAAAAAGAAACGCTGCTTCATGAGGGGTCTGAACACGAAGTTGCAAACAATGATGACTACTTGTTCCAATGCCACATATCATGAGGCGGTTAATATAGCTATAGCTTCGGAGGAGAAGTATCGCCAACACAAGGAGGCGAAGAAGAAGAAAGGTGTGTCCGGATCTTTTAGCGCAAACCAGAAGCGCCAAAGGGTCGTATATCACCCACAGAACCATTCACGCCAACCTTTCCGTCCTCCATACCATTCACCCCAATTCCAGCCAAGGCAGCAGACATTTGTTCGTCCTACTGCAGCTCTTCCCGCTCCACGACAGCCGAATGCCCCAGTCATTCGTAACCCCACTCCCCAGAACAACAATTACCCATGTTACAATTGTGGGAAGCCGGGTCACTTCTCCCGAGAGTGTCCTCTTCCAAAGCAGTATAACCCCAATTTCCAGAGATCTTCTGGAAATCAGCAGCAAAACCAGAACAGGAACAACAATCAAAATGCCCAGAAGGGTAAAGCTGAGAAGAAAACTGGTCGTGTCTTCTACACCCAGGCTGCAGCAATACCAGAAGGAGAGCCCGTGATGATGGGTACGTTTCCTGTTGCCAACCACCCTGCAGTTATACTTTTTGATTCTGGTGCATCACATACATTTATCAATCGAACCTTTGTCCTAAAGCATGGAATCCTAATTGGGGAAACAAAAGAGAATTTCTATATACAGTCGCCCGGGGGACGTCTGTGTACTAAGGAGATGGTATATCAAGTACCTATAGAGTTGGGTGGGCACATATTTCCCACTACTATGATAATTCTAAAGAATCAGGATATAGATGTTATCCTAGGTATGAATTGGATGTATCAGCGGGGAGCTGTTATAGATATACTGAATAGAACAGTGAGGCTAAACTTACCTGATAGTAGTTCCCAACTTCTTATCCACTTTCCAATGCCGAAGAGGACAGTGGGTAGAGTTTGTGCAACCTCAGTGAAAGAGATCAAAGCTATTCCAGTAGTCTGTGAGTTTCCAGATGTGTTCCCAGAAGATTTACCTGGCTTACCTCCGGACAGAGATGTGGAGTTCGTAATTGATTTGAAACCTGGAACTGCCCCAATATCGAGAAGAGCTTATAGAATGCCGCCAAAAGAGTTAGCCGAGTTGAAAACTCAGTTACAAGAGTTGCTTGATAAAGGTTTTATCAGACCTAGTTCCTCGCCATGGGGATGTCCAGCTATTTTCGTGAAGAAGAAGGACCACACTTTAAGGTTGTGTATCGATTACCGCCCACTGAATGAAGTGACCATCAAAAACAAATATCCTTTACCACGCATTGATCTACTTTTTGATCAACTTGCGGGAGCCAAAGTATTCTCAAAGATCGATCTCCGATCCGGTTACCACCAAATAAAAATCCGTCCTGAAGATGTTCCAAAAACAGCATTCACAACCAGATATGGCCTATATGAATATTTGGTTATGTCCTTCGGCTTAACCAATGCTCCTGCTCATTTTATGTATCTGATGAACTCTGTGTTTATGCCAGAGCTTGACAAGTTTGTCGTTGTCTTCATTGATGATATCTTGATATATTCCAAAAACTACGAAGAACATGCAGAGCACTTACGTATTGTTCTAAATCGTCTCAGAGAACATCAACTATATGCCAAATTTAGCAAGTGCGAATTTTGGCTCAACAAGGTGCCATTCCTTGGGCATGTCTTGTCTGCCGAGGGTGTTGCTGTTGATCCTGGTAAGGTAAAAGATATCCTTGATTGGAAGTCACCTACCACTGTTCATCAAGTTCGTAGTTTCCTTGGGATGGCGGGTTATTACCGTCGTTTCATTCCTGATTTCTCAAAGATATCCAAACCTATCACGGAGTTGCTGAAGAATCAAGTTAAGTTTGTCTGGTCATCTGCGTGTGAAGAATCTTTTCAAACTCTGAAAAAGTTGTTAACCACGGCACCAGTCTTAGCACAACCAGATATTGAGAAGTCATTTGATGTTTATTGTGATGCTTCTGGTACTGGCATTGGGTGTGTACTGATGCAAGAAGGCCGAGTTATAGCTTATGCTTCAAGACAACTTAAGCGTCATGAAGAACACTATCCAACTCATGATCTAGAATTAGCAGCTGTGGTGCATGCCTTGAAGATCTGGCGTCATTATCTGCTAGGCAACACTTGTCATATCTATACAGATCATAAGAGTTTAAAGTATATTTTCACTCAGTCGGAGTTGAACATGAGACAAAGAAGATGGCTAGAATTGATAAATGTATGTGATGCACCAGAATCAAAAAGTATAACTGCAGGGTGGTTGGCAACAGGAAACGTACCCATCATCACGGGCTCTCCTTCTGGTATTGCTGCAGCCTGGGTGTAGAAGACACGACCAGTTTTCTTCTCAGCTTTACCCTTCTGGGCATTTTGATTGTTGTTCCTGTTCTGGTTTTGCTGCTGATTTCCAGAAGATCTCTGGAAATTGGGGTTATACTGCTTTGGAAGAGGACACTCTCGGAGAAGTGACCCGGCTTCCCACAATTGTAACATGGGTAATTGTTGTTCTGGGGAGTGGGGTTACGAATGACTGGGGCATTCGGCTGTCGTGGAGCGGGAAGAGCTGCAGTAGGACGAACAAATGTCTGCTGCCTTGGCTGGAATTGGGGTGAATGGTATGGAGGACGGAAAGGTTGGCGTGAATGGTTCTGTGGGTGATATACGACCCTTTGGCGCTTCTGGTTTGCGCTAAAAGATCCGGACACACCTTTCTTCTTCTTCGCCTCCTTGTGTTGGCGATACTTCTCCTCCGAAGCTATAGCTATATTAACCGCCTCATGATATGTGGCATTGGAACAAGTAGTCATCATTGTTTGCAACTTCGTGTTCAGACCCCTCATGAAGCAGCGTTTCTTTTTGGGATCCGTGTTAACATACTCGGTAGCATATTGGGCTAGATGATTAAACTTCCCCACATACTGTATTACCGGTTGATCACCTTGACGAAGAGCAAGAAACTCTTCCAGCTTCATGGTCATAATCCCTTCTGGGATATAATGAGCACGGAAAGCAGTACGGAACTCTTCCCATGTTATACGGTGATCTGCTGGCTGGACATCGACAAGATTTGCCCACCAAACTCCTGCGGCACCTCTAAGCTGCTGGGCTGCAAAGATTGGCTTCTGTAGATCAGTACAGTTAACAAGCTCAAACTTTTGCTCGATGGTACGAAGCCAGTCATCTGCCTCCAAGGGTTCATCTGCCTTAGTGAACACTGGTGGACGTGTGTTGGTGAAGTCGACATATGTGGTCTCTTCTTGATAGTTGTTACGACCACGGTTGCCTTGTGGTGCATTTTGATTGTTTCGAGCTAACTCTCTTAGCAGTCGAGCATTATCTGCAGTGACATTGACTAATGCTGCAATCGCATCTGCCAAAGTCGGAGGAACTGGTGGTGGATTAGGAGCATTATCCCCATCCTGAGAGGTACCAGCACCATCTGAAGCACGAGTACGAGCAGGCATCTGTTCATAAACAGGCCAACTTTATTCACAAGCATTTAGTGAACTTTTTAAAAGAGTTACAGCAAACACACCACATGGTTCGCTTATTTATCAAACAAGTCTACCTCTTGGCAAGACTACCCATTGCTAAGATTTTTATGCCACTAACTATTACACATTACCACAACTCAGTCCTCACGATCTGTGTCCATCCCGGAGTCACCACTACCATCTTGGTTATTACCATCTGCCTGCACCTGCTCCTCTGGATCTTCTCCTTCTTCTTCTGACTCTTCATCGCCAGCTATGATGACACCAGGGTCCATCTCAGCTGCATTTGGAAGATGATTCGGATCCAGGAGGTTGTTCAGTCGGTGACACTCTTCGTGCAGGTTGTTGTTGTAGACTTCAAGATCTTCAACATAGAACTCGAGCTCAGCAACCCTGGCTCGGGCTATATCTTCCCTGGTCCAAGCATCATTGCGTTGATTCAGGGCTTTAATTGCAACACGCTCACAGTTCCGTTGAGCCACTATGAGGTGCTGTATTTGACCCTGAAGCTCACTAATCTTGACTGCATCTGCTTCTCTATCTCTAGTAGCCTGTGCTAGCTCTGCAGTAATCCTTCCAATCTCAGCCTGCAGTTCAGGCCTGCTGTTGCTGCTACTTGCACTTTCGTTTCTGGGAGCAAGCTGATGACGAGGAACTCCTTTGCCTCCAGTGGACTTACGAGCTGTGATCCTAGTACGGGCCATCCTACAGAGGGTAAGATTGGAATTAACAAGAACGTTTTAGAGAGTAACAATAAGTTAGCAAGAATAGGATTGGCTTCACCTAACCCAAACCACTATATACATAAACATATTTACAAACAGGGAGAAGGTAATAACCAAGATGGTAGTGGTGACTCCGGGATGGACACAGATCGTGAGGACTGAGTTGTGGTAATGTGTAATAGTTAGTGGCATAAAAATCTTAGCAATGGGTAGTCTTGCCAAGAGGTAGACTTGTTTGATAAATAAGCGAACCATGTGGTGTGTTTGCTGTAACTCTTTTAAAAAGTTCACTAAATGCTTGTGAATAAAGTTGGCCTGTTTATGAACAGATGCCTGCTCGTACTCGTGCTTCAGATGGTGCTGGTACCTCTCAGGATGGGGATAATGCTCCTAATCCACCACCAGTTCCTCCGACTTTGGCAGATGCGATTGCAGCATTAGTCAATGTCACTGCAGATAATGCTCGACTGCTAAGAGAGTTAGCTCGAAACAATCAAAATGCACCACAAGGCAACCGTGGTCGTAACAACTATCAAGAAGAGACCACATATGTCGACTTCACCAACACACGTCCACCAGTGTTCACTAAGGCAGATGAACCCTTGGAGGCAGATGACTGGCTTCGTACCATCGAGCAAAAGTTTGAGCTTGTTAACTGTACTGATCTACAGAAGCCAATCTTTGCAGCCCAGCAGCTTAGAGGTGCCGCAGGAGTTTGGTGGGCAAATCTTGTCGATGTCCAGCCAGCAGATCACCGTATAACATGGGAAGAGTTCCGTACTGCTTTCCGTGCTCATTATATCCCAGAAGGGATTATGACCATGAAGCTGGAAGAGTTTCTTGCTCTTCGTCAAGGTGATCAACCGGTAATACAGTATGTGGGGAAGTTTAATCATCTAGCCCAATATGCTACCGAGTATGTTAACACGGATCCCAAAAAGAAACGCTGCTTCATGAGGGGTCTGAACACGAAGTTGCAAACAATGATGACTACTTGTTCCAATGCCACATATCATGAGGCGGTTAATATAGCTATAGCTTCGGAGGAGAAGTATCGCCAACACAAGGAGGCGAAGAAGAAGAAAGGTGTGTCCGGATCTTTTAGCGCAAACCAGAAGCGCCAAAGGGTCGTATATCACCCACAGAACCATTCACGCCAACCTTTCCGTCCTCCATACCATTCACCCCAATTCCAGCCAAGGCAGCAGACATTTGTTCGTCCTACTGCAGCTCTTCCCGCTCCACGACAGCCGAATGCCCCAGTCATTCGTAACCCCACTCCCCAGAACAACAATTACCCATGTTACAATTGTGGGAAGCCGGGTCACTTCTCCCGAGAGTGTCCTCTTCCAAAGCAGTATAACCCCAATTTCCAGAGATCTTCTGGAAATCAGCAGCAAAACCAGAACAGGAACAACAATCAAAATGCCCAGAAGGGTAAAGCTGAGAAGAAAACTGGTCGTGTCTTCTACACCCAGGCTGCAGCAATACCAGAAGGAGAGCCCGTGATGATGACCAGACAAACTTAACTTGATTCTTCAGCAACTCCGTGATAGGTTTGGATATCTTTGAGAAATCAGGAATGAAACGACGGTAATAACCCGCCATCCCAAGGAAACTACGAACTTGATGAACAGTGGTAGGTGACTTCCAATCAAGGATATCTTTTACCTTACCAGGATCAACAGCAACACCCTCGGCAGACAAGACATGCCCAAGGAATGGCACCTTGTTGAGCCAAAATTCGCACTTGCTAAATTTGGCATATAGTTGATGTTCTCTGAGACGATTTAGAACAATACGTAAGTGCTCTGCATGTTCTTCGTAGTTTTTGGAATATATCAAGATATCATCAATGAAGACAACGACAAACTTGTCAAGCTCTGGCATAAACACAGAGTTCATCAGATACATAAAATGAGCAGGAGCATTGGTTAAGCCGAAGGACATAACCAAATATTCATATAGGCCATATCTGGTTGTGAATGCTGTTTTTGGAACATCTTCAGGACGGATTTTTATTTGGTGGTAACCGGATCGGAGATCGATCTTTGAGAATACTTTGGCTCCCGCAAGTTGATCAAAAAGTAGATCAATGCGTGGTAAAGGATATTTGTTTTTGATGGTCACTTCATTCAGTGGGCGGTAATCGATACACAACCTTAAAGTGTGGTCCTTCTTCTTCACGAAAATAGCTGGACATCCCCATGGCGAGGAACTAGGTCTGATAAAACCTTTATCAAGCAACTCTTGTAACTGAGTTTTCAACTCGGCTAACTCTTTTGGCGGCATTCTATAAGCTCTTCTCGATATTGGGGCAGTTCCAGGTTTCAAATCAATTACGAACTCCACATCTCTGTCCGGAGGTAAGCCAGGTAAATCTTCTGGGAACACATCTGGAAACTCACAGACTACTGGAATAGCTTTGATCTCTTTCACTGAGGTTGCACAAACTCTACCCACTGTCCTCTTCGGCATTGGAAAGTGGATAAGAAGTTGGGAACTACTATCAGGTAAGTTTAGCCTCACTGTTCTATTCAGTATATCTATAACAGCTCCCCGCTGATACATCCAATTCATACCTAGGATAACATCTATATCCTGATTCTTTAGAATTATCATAGTAGTGGGAAATATGTGCCCACCCAACTCTATAGGTACTTGATATACCATCTCCTTAGTACACAGACGTCCCCCGGGCGACTGTATATAGAAATTCTCTTTTGTTTCCCCAATTAGGATTCCATGCTTTAGGACAAAGGTTCGATTGATAAATGTATGTGATGCACCAGAATCAAAAAGTATAACTGCAGGGTGGTTGGCAACAGGAAACGTACCCATCATCACGGGCTCTCCTTCTGGTATTGCTGCAGCCTGGGTGTAGAAGACACGACCAGTTTTCTTCTCAGCTTTACCCTTCTGGGCATTTTGATTGTTGTTCCTGTTCTGGTTTTGCTGCTGATTTCCAGAAGATCTCTGGAAATTGGGGTTATACTGCTTTGGAAGAGGACACTCTCGGGAGAAGTGACCCGGCTTCCCACAATTGTAACATGGGTAATTGTTGTTCTGGGGAGTGGGGTTACGAATGACTGGGGCATTCGGCTGTCGTGGAGCGGGAAGAGCTGCAGTAGGACGAACAAATGTCTGCTGCCTTGGCTGGAATTGGGGT